>QFET01011095.1:0-25325 GCA_003316355.1 Tuber calosporum | reverse complement strand
CAAGCCCAGAGCTCTCCAGCTGCTCTTCTGGGCCCTCATGGGAGTTATGTGCCTAACAAGAGAATATGTCTTATGTAAATCTTAAAATAGGAATAGACTCCTGATAAGATTCATAAGGAATATTCAATTCCTTTACCAAATTCTGTGGGTGGCGGGATATTCGTTCATAAGTCCAGTAAGACTTTTATATGATAATGTTTTCTATCCATAATGATATGTGCATTACCTTATAGGCATTGATAGAGCTGTAGCTCTTTCTGATCCAGCTTTTGTCGCTTATGTGACCTTGTTATATCTGTTCGTCCTGGCATAGAAGACACTATGGGTTTTTATATTCGGTGTTCGTGACAAGGTCAGCATCATTACAACCAGAGAGGTCTCCTCTGACGAGCTAGAATACATTAAATTAATTATTAAGATTCTAAGCGGCCTACCTCAAGTGGTTGTTACCCCCTGCCGTTGGGCTCCAAAGATTTTAAAAATTCCTATTCTCACAGGAAATATGTGTGCATAATTATACCCCGTATTTTTATGCATTGCCAATGTGAATACCATAAAAACTTATCAAACGCGCTATGCAGCCAAGAGAACTTGGGTGCTAATGCATACAAATACTGCCAAAAATAAGTATGTTTGTGGTAGTGAATTTAAATATTCTGCCCATGAGACAAACAAAACAAGTTGAAACAAAGTTTCTATTCATCACTATTGATATAATCTACTATATCATACTTGTCCTCAACCTTATTGATCATATCATCAACATCTCCCACAGCCCTCTTACCCTCAGTGCCATGCTGCCATTGACCAATCTCTAATTAGTCTGCAGTAAAGCCCTTAACATTTAACTTAAAGTCGTGTGAACAATCAACCGGCAGTGCGAGTGAGACATTTCGGAGAGAATCTCAATTTATTCTTTTTCCCAATTCATTTCCTGTGAATTGTTCCCAGGCACGGCCCACACACTAGGTTATTGATACTCAGCGATCTTCTACTATCCACTTTTCCAGTCCATTCAGCTGCTGCTTTACAATTTCCTGCTCAGTTAGGTCACCTAGAATATCTTTAAATAGTCAGTTGAGGCATACATCTAGCCGTTGGACAAGGCCTATACAAACAGGTGGGATCATTGTAGGTATAATCTTGTGGGACTGTAGGTTTTGAAAAACCGTGGATATCTTGTAAAATGTTGCTATATCAATAGCTGAAATGGAGGGTAGTCCTTCCAAGGCAAGAACAAGAAAGTAATCGATATAGGTGAGAAAAATAGACTCATTGCTATATGCTGTAGGATTGAAAAGAACCATAATACGTGGATCGTATCTAGTTTTCTCCTGACCAGGCCGCTGCCCCATACCATAGAAAATGATTACTAGCGCTATTCTATCGAACTGGTTGGCAAAGATACACAGGATTAATGTAGCTTATCTTTTATCCTATCCAGACTGTATTTCTTTTACCACAACAGTCTTGACCCTTGTCGAATTATAGGTACAACCAGAGAGGAACTTAAAAGGCAATGGGGTTTCATCAAGATTGCAAATATTACTGTGTAGGAATTTTCCATAAGGGTTGGAAGAGAGGATTAAATTGAAAAAAGAATTGATATCGGCTGTGATTTTCACCGACTGAAGCGAATTCCTCTTAATATAAGTGGTAGTACTCCTCTGGAATCTTTTGTGCCTTCTGAGTAGTGAACCTTAAACTAATCTTATATCACTGTAAAAAGTTACTGAACCATCCATTTCAAAATTAAAAACCCCCCCTTGTAGATGCATTGTTTCGGTTGTATATATTGCGAAATATATGTATTGATTTTCTCCTAAACCACCTACGTCGAACAGTGCTTGCCTCATCTCTTTCTTTCCAAAAGCTCTCATGCAAAGCCCTCTCCATATCTGGCTAGCGACATACAACAGCCAGCTTTATGCTCCTCCCGCTCTTTACTGTTCCCAAAATTACCTTCCGATTTAGGACCCAGCCGCTTAGAGTTAATTGGTGTATTTGGAAATGCGCTGCTGCTTCTTCTTGAAATCAAGGTCGAAATTCTGGTAGTACTCGAGTACCAGTGCCTATAGACCTCAGGTCCCGCTCACATAGCACTTAGTGGTCAAAAAGGAACATCAGTAATTGTAACCTATTTTGCGCATGAGTAGGATCAAATTGGTCACTGAATCTGCTGCACCTCCAATACGCTTTGTGCAGCAAGTGGCTTTAGCTTTAGCCCTCGACGTGATTTATTCATTTCTGCTGCAAAAAGTCAAGAAAATCTTGTGATACTGGTATCGTGTTGATACTTTTGGAACTTCTTGAGGCCTAGGTATTACTACAATCTTACAGGAATACTGGTGGTTTGGTATCAATACAGTTGTCGTTATGTCTCACTGTCCTTTTTCTATTATGTATCACACTAATGCATATCTCATGTATGTCTCAACTGCTTTCTAGCGAGAATATCAGCCTAGGCTGCATCGCGAGTTTGGCAAGTTTTTATAGTTATCAGAAATATCAGTGAGGGTTTTTTGGATAAACTTACCTATGTCCTTTGAGGAATTTTTCCTAAAAGGGTAGTTTATTTTCAAAAAAGAAAATGATATCTAAAAAGTGTATCAAATTCTGATATCGGTAACTATTTTTGAATTTGGAATAGCGAATCCTAACCTGGAAACCATAACCTTTAAATTCTCTGCATTTTCGCAAAAAACCCCAAAAATTTCCTTATAAGAGGGGGTTGCTTATTTATACAGTTGGTCCATTCTGGATCATGGTCTAATTAGTGGTATTGGGTATTGGCCTGCTCTCTTCTGCCACAAGTTCCAAGTTCAACTCCCCTAGTGAGCAGTTACTGATATTTGTACCGTTAGGACGAAGCTCACTCATTATTGGTCATGTGAGACAAACGACTATTCTGCTGTAAGCTAGCTTCTCAGGTGCGAATTAAAAAGAACCTTCTCGACCCAGGAGGTTAAATATGATTGCAGCTTCCGCACCTGCTTCATGCACAGTGGGGACTCCCAGGTCCTAAAACTGTTGTTTTCCCCTTTGTAGGCTAAGGTTAAATGACTATCTTTTAAGTCTTTTTGGTAATATTAGACCATGACAGAGACGGACCCTGGGTGGGCTCCTCATCACAAAGGGCCCGTTCCGGTTTAATTTTCTTGTAGGGAATGTTGCCAACTTTCTTTTGCACTATATTTCATTTCGGTAGTATATTTGATTTTTGTCCTGCCGACCTTTGAAAAATGGATGAGACTTGGTTGTTTCTCATGATCAGTGATGCAACCGTCCCCATTTGTCATTCTTATACTGGTTCGCTCCACCACTGTCTGTCCACTAACCATATTTTATTAAGGTCTTATGGGCTTAGGGACAACTCCTCCTTTGCTCATATTCTGATTGTGCCTACGAAAGCCGGTTATCCTCACTTACTAGTCTAAAGGGATCTCCTATTTCGATTCCAGTCACCACTTTCCTGGTACTCCAAATACCCAAATACTGTTGCCATTTGTGCCATTTAGGATATTTCAGTGTCCGATAGTTCCCATAACCAAGGGGAGTTTTCGCTCTATCTGTTGTTAACCTTTGGTTGTTTTGGTCTTACGGAGTGTGTTGGTGTCTGTGGTTTGCAGGGAAACTTTGGTCAGTCCTTTGTTGTCTATTTAGCAAAAGCTGTGGCTATTACTATGTCCTTCCAACATTTTTGCCAGGTGTGGTTGTTGAGACCACTGCGACTAAATTTCTTCCGCACTTTTCGCTTCTCAACTACCTCTTCCGATACTGAATCATGAGCGTTCTTCCAGTGTATTTGCTCATCTTTGGTCTAGTTTCTCGCATTCCTTGCTGGTAGATTAGCCTTGGTTGCCTTCTATCATGGGGTGTTGGGTTTTTCTTTCTGGTCAGTGAATCCTTGTTGGGTATTGGCCCCCTTGTTGGTGTCATCGCATTTTCGTTTGGACGACTAATTATACAAGGGTTCTCCTTTGGATAGTTTCTACCGTTCTAGAAATTTTTCCTCTTGTCTGCCAATTTCCCTTATAGTTTCCATCCACTCTTCATCAGAGCAGAATTTTAGATAGGAGAACTGTTGCAGGATTTCTTCAGGAAGTTGCTTTGCACTCGCACCCTCCAGCTTATTCCAGTAAGACTGGCCTTGATGTTAAAGCTTTTGAGGAGCAGAAGATAAGTGTCTATCTTTTCCTTATAAACTATTTTCGTCATTTCTTCTAGGGCTTATCTTTCCTCCTTAATACGGATGTATCGCTCCATGATATCTGGCTGAAAACCATCTCAGGTGGAATAGTTCCTGTCTCGAGAATACCTACCTAATCAACCCATCACCTTCTAGTATTTGTCCAAGAAGGGTGCCACTTTGTTCCTCTTTGTTTTCCCCAAGGCAAAAACTAAT
Source organism: Tuber calosporum (assembly GCA_003316355.1). NCBI lineage: Eukaryota > Fungi > Ascomycota > Pezizomycetes > Pezizales > Tuberaceae > Tuber > Tuber calosporum. The sequence continues at coordinate 20,920 of QFET01011095.1, read as the reverse complement.
CAATGTGCATAATTTTTCCACTGTATAGGATTGCGATCTAAATAGTCTTCACAGTCTGTCAACCAATTTTGAACATTTTATTTATCATTTCCTTCAAAGAGGTACAGAGATTCCGCTATTAGCTTAGCTGGTCGGTAAAGTCCACAAATACACTCTAAGAAAGCCAATTTTAAGCTGTCCTCAGGTACAGTGTTTCTGTAAATAGATGATGACTAGGCAGCGTATTCCGGCCTGCCGCCCTAAGTGCCCTGACTATCCTTTCTGCAACATTCTGACCAATTATTGTATAGATCAGGGGTATCACTAAGGTTACTAGGTGGTGGTGGTTGTGGTGGTAGGTTATTTCCTCTACAGTCGACTCCAATTCCCTTGTCCTTCCTCGGGGTCGATACTAATTCTTTTGCTGGAACTGCGCCTTCTATTGGTACCATAGGCTGTTGTCGTCGGTTGGATGGTCATAGATTACCATGACTAGGCCCATGATGATTTCATACAGGGCCTGTTTTATCTGCCAGTTGACGTGTCAGAGCAGCTGTTAGGCACAAACGACTCCCAGGAGGATTACAGGACTTTTTCAGGAGGAACTACATGAATCAGAACCTCTACAGGCAATTACCCCCTTACAGCCCCGGCGTTCGCCCTGGGAGTCGACACTGGCACCTTGTGCAGTTGCTCGAATACTAAGAAAAACGAGAAATTAGAACACATTTTGTAACCCTGTATACGTCGTTGCCGTCCCTCCGACCGGATGATGCGCACAAGGTATACAGGAGGGCCTCTCTGGCTACGTTGAGGAAGTAGAACGAAGCGATTCCATTAAGGACTCGCAGAGGTACACATGGTTGAAATTAAGAGAGCCCGGGTAGTCCTAGACAGGTATGAATGCGCGATTGGAGTAGGCTACTCCCATAAACACCGAGAGTACGCTGACACCCCCGTGATGCCTATAAGGTCAATGAACCTATCGGAACAAGTTGATAAGGAGAGGCAGTGAGGACGAGAAGCTATTAGCCCAATCGTGAACACTAGTCATCCAGAAAGCCACCTGCAGAGCCGGATAAGACGGCATGAAGCAGATTTGGCCAACAACCAAGCTGGCCCCTTGGAGTTCTAAGATGTTATTGGTACATTCCAAACTGGACAACCATATCTTAAACAGCCAAAAGAAGGTTGACAACTCAGACTAAGTGGGTCCACACCTGCAGAGAAGTCGGAAGCTCTGATCATACCATTAGATGTGTGAGGGAAGAGAAAGATTCTGGGTCAAAGCGGGTTCGCTCTTGGACTAAGCAACGAAGGTTCGGAAGGAATTACCTGTTTATATGTAAACCAGTTGTAGTCCGCGAACATTCAGACACGGGATATAAATATCGAAGTACCTCCTGAGCTTTAGTCATCATCAAGCAATGGAGAAGAGATCTTATCAATATCATAAGTTTTTACTCAAAAATCTTTACCTATGAGCCTTCCTATACAATCTCCGGTTACAAAGAAAGATTTAAGCCTAGTTCGATTCGCTTGCTCTCAGAATTGACTACCCTTAACACTATATTGATATTTCTCCTTGTTACCAAGGCTCACTACATGAAATTTGTACATCTCCAAGTCATACCTCTGGAATCACACAAGCTCATAGCTGATTCGACCCTCCTCGACGAGCTTCTGCTCGAATCTCACCCCTCAAATTACATTTCCTCTTTCCAAGAACTACTAGAAACCTCCCTTCAGGAGATTCAATTCTATATACCAGAGGAACCTTCCTGGATGACCGATCCTCTACTCGTCCCTACAGAACAAGATTTCCCTGAAATCTACCTACATTTTCACATACCCACCTTCCTGTAGAAACCGTTAGTTGACTACAACACTGAAGAAGAAGGAACCTCTAGTTCCTTCAGTATCATCCATTCCTCATTCGCACTCTCTGCTTGGGGATTGGGAAGACATCTCAACTCACCTTAAAAAACAATGTCCTCACGACAATTAACCGTTGATACAGACAAGTCAATGTCCGATATCGAAGAAGTGTTACTGGTAGGAACCCTTAATGCACTTGGTCGCTCCAGATCACCTTCGGCACTCCACCACCTTTCACAGCCAAGTGGAGTCAGAAAGTCGGCCCCAGGAACTCGATCAAGAACTCCCAGTCCTCCCAATGCCAGAAATTCAGCTATGGAAAGATTAGCAGAACGCATAGGCCAGGCAATGAGCTACTTCGACGGTACCCTCCAGGAATCAGTTGATATGCAACATCTGGCCTACCATGAACTATCTGGTCAAGCTCAGGATCAGGCAAACCAACTCCAGCACCACGCCCAATGAATAACCCGTGGGGAACAAATTATTGGAGAAGAGTTGAAAAAAGTCAATTCTGGACTTGAACTGTTAGCAAAAGAAACCACCACACTTCAAGATGCAACCACGAAACGGTTGGAAGCGAAGTTGCAGGCACAGGAGGAATGGGCTACACACTAAGAGGCAGTAAGTTCCCAGCTTCATGCTAACATTGGGTCAACAGGACAAGGGTCGCTGGATCGAGACCGCCAGCTAGAACCGGCATTGGCGAGGCAAAAAGCAGAACTCCTACAATTACAAGTGGCTGCACAAAAAGAACATGAGTGGACCAGAGATGAGTTACGAGAACTGCACCAGCGCCTGGAACAAGAGCAGTCGGAAAGGGAAGCCTATGTGGTCAGGCTGAATACTGCATCCGGACAACTTAACCGAATGTTGACACTGATGAATGAGACTCTGATGCAACTTCAAGTTGCACGAAACACCCCAAGTGTGTGGGACACCGTGGCACCTCAGCCAGTGGAAAATCCGGGATTTGAATAACGAACCACGGCTGACGGAAACGAAGAATTTCGCTTTATCCCTACCAGGGATAAAGGAAAGGGAGTAGATCGTGGAGTTGGAAATGGAAGTGGGGGAAAAAACCCACCGCCACCTCCACCAGCAAATGCTCCTAACCTTGGAGACTCTGACCCCAATTCAGAAGACAGAGGTGGCCACTCCAAAAAAGGTGGGGAACCATCCCGGAGACCCAGGCCAGGACGAAAGTTCGAATCCGAGGCAGATGCCAGGGTCGACCGACTGGGACTGGCATTGTCAAGGATCAACTGCCGGCAAGCGGATCCACCATTCAAGTTTGAAAATATGCCTACTCAGGATGTGCGAGTATGGTTATTAAATTGTGAGGACTACTCTGTGAGAAACCCATAGCAATGGGAAAACTATTAAGAACGCATCAAGTATGCGTTAGGAAGAATGGAAGGAACTGAGGTAGCACCTTTCTCGATAACTTATTGTAAGAAAATGACTGGGGACCTCGGATTCGAAAAACATGAGGGTTATGATTTCTGGATCACTTTCCGAGCCGAAGTTAAAGAACGATTCTCAGCACTGCATAAGGCACAAAAAGCCTTAGCCGAGATGGAGAAGGTCCGTTATACAGGGGATATAGAGAAGTATCTCCTTACCATGGAAAACCACAACATCGAGGCAGAAGTATCCGGTGTCGCTTGGAGAACTATAATTCAGGAGCAACTTCCTATTGAAGCTATGCGTACGCTTTCACAAGAAAATCATGACCTGGATAGCGAATGGATAAAATGAGTACGCAGGGTTACTAAAGCAAAAGAAACGTTCAAGGAACAACAAGGGCTATTCAGGAAAATCGAGCAGGCAAAAAGTGACTTCCAGAAAAGAAAACGGGTTGAGGAATCAAAATCTAGCAAGACCACTGCTGGAAATATGAAACGAAAAACCTTTACAGCTGCTGAAAAGGCTGCCTACAATTTGAAAAAACAAGCGGAGAAAGGGAAAAAAGCCCCAGCTGAAGGAAAGGTTGACCATACAAATTGGGTTGAAGCTCATAAAGGAATACCTAAGGACAAAATTGAAGAAAGAAAGAAAGCTAAGCAATTAACCCGTTGCACGTTGGCTAACCATACTTGGAAGTTCTGCAGGAAACAGGCCCCAGTATCGGTTATAGGACAGAAAAGGGAAAATTTGTAACCCCAATATCGACGACCCCAGATAACAAAGGGGCAACCAGAACCCACGACCAGGGTGAACCAAGTCAACCAGCCCAGGATTTGGGAACTGGATGACATGGATGAGACCTAAAAAGGGTTTTCAGGCACCTACAGCGACGGCGACCAGGTACTCAGTTATGGACGCCTTATCGAAACCGAAATCAACAAAGGGGCACGACCTCTGCAAGGTCCTACTAGCAGGTATTCTGCGCTTCTCCGTGGGAAACTCAAAACCAAAGCTAGAGTCACGAAAAGTAATCCAGACATTCAGGAGTATCGCAGACCTAAGAATGACAGGCGAGCAAGAAGCGATTAACTTGGACGGTGGCTCTTGGTAGTCAGGGACTAACTCTGGGAACCTGAAACTCAAAAAGAATAAAGCAGAGCGCCACTTTTAATGTATATCGGACCTCAGTACGCAAGACGGTTAACTAAACCCGCATCTTTCTAAAGCCCTAATTCCTTACAAGAGATCCAAGGAATAGTGGACAGAGCAGCGCTGACTAGGGACTTCTTAAGAATGACAAGGGGAAATGAGTCTAACCTCGATCGTGAGAAGCTTTCCAGGAACAAAATATATTACACGTCAGATGGACAACGGAATAGTTGCTGAAACGGAACAGGATTCCGGACATAAAGAAAAATGAAGTAGAAGATAATAAGTAACTATAGCTACCTAGTCCACACCCTAAATGGAGCGTGATAAATCCGTCGCGAACCTGGACTACGGCTTTGTAGCCAGGATAGGCACGATAGACTCATGGGGTAAACGAGGCGATGCGTGAAGAATCCCCTGAACACCACCTAATGATACCAGTTGGGCGTCAGTGAGGCAGGGCAAATAGCAGGTGTATGGGAACCCTTCGGCAAGGGGTAAAGACCGCTAGTAGTGGGCTGCCCAATGCACCAGGACAGAGATTTTAGTTTGTCTGAGGAGGCTTAAATAGCCGAAACCGTCCAGGCATGGTAACAAACACCCTAAGTTACCACAACAACGAAAATGTCCTACAAAAGACCTGCACAAGCCCCTAGCGGCCCCAATAAAATAAAATAAAACTGGAGCACCTGCCCCGCCTTATGATTCATGCCCAGAAGGCAGGGCAACCATTGAAGTAAATGGCGATCGGATCCCGATTCGCGTTCTATTACACTTATGGTCTAATATATTCCTATTTGACCAAGAGCTGGTTATTAAACATCGCCTACCATATCACACACGCATAAATAGCTTGGACACTTAAACCTTTGAAGGAACCAGCGCAGCAAATGTGGGAAAACACTACACACATCCTATTCTCTTAGAGATCAGGAACAACGCATATCGATGTCACATATCTTGCGAAATTGCCAATGCTGGGCAATATGACCTTATTAACCCATTTGGATGGTGGCATACAGAACATCCCATAAGGCACATTGAGGATACGCAAAAATAGACATTTAAAGATGAGAAATGCCAAAGTTATGTTAATGATGAAGGCATAGACTTGACATTTGAATGGGACGAGACCGTGTCATACGACCCCGAAGCAAGATATATTGAAAGAATCGAAATAGCTCCCACTCCAGAGTCAAAAAAGATCGTGCAAGTACCTCAGGAATACCATGAATTCAAAAGGGTTATTGCACCAGAAACGGCAGAGAAACTCGCTGGAAGAAGAACGTTTGACCACGCCATTGACTTGATACCCGGCGCGGTACCGACATGAGGCCCGATATATCCTATGTCAGCCCACCAGCTGGATATACTTAGCAAATACCTGCAGAAAATGCAGGATCAAAGGAAAATTGCAGAAAGCAAATCTCCTGCACGGGCTCCAATTTTATATGTCCCTAAACCTGACTGTTCAATGCGGCTATGTGTGGACTAACGACAGTTGAATAAGCTGACGGTCGCCAACAAATACCCTCTACCCCTAATGAGCGAGCTCCGCCAGTGGGTGTCTGGGGCCCAAATATTCGCTAAGCTCGAGTTAAAAGATGGCTATCCCCTCCTAAGGATAAAGGAAGGAGAAGATTGGAAAACTGTATTCCGGACCCAAAACGGCCTCTTTGAATACAAAGTAATGCCATTCGGGCTGGTAAACGCGCTGGCCACATTCCAGGCCATGATGAATAAAATTCTACGTGAATTTTTAGATCATGGAGTGGTAGTCTACTTAGACGACATCCTACTTTACTCTAAGACAGAGAAAGAACACGTCAACTTGGTCAAGAAGGTACTCTCTCACTTGGAAGAATATGACCTAGCAGTATCGACCACCAAGTCAGTTTTTCACGTGAAGACACAGTAGTTTTTGGGGTATATTGTGGCAATTGATGGAGTCACCATGAGTGAAAGAAAGGTCGAAAGCATAAAAAATTAGAAGGCACCAAGGTCAGTCAAGGAGGTGCAAATATTCATTGGCTTTGCCAATTTTTACCGACGTTTCATTAAAGATTTCTCCAAAATCTGCATACCAATAAATGAAACGTTGAAGGGCAACCGCAGAAAATTCAGCTGGGGGCCAAAACAAGACAGGGCGTTTGAACAACTTAAGAAAAAATTCATCTCCGCCCCTATACTCTGTCATTTCTACCCTGACAGAGAAACAATTGTGGAAACAGATGCTAGCGATTTTGCGCTAGGCTGTATCCTCTCACAATTTAAAGACAAAAAGCTACATCCATTGGCTTTCCACTCACGGAAGCTGAGCCCTGCAGAGTGAAATTATGAGATCCATGATAAGGACCTATTGGCGATTCTGGAAGCATTTAAAGAGTGGAAACAGTACCTGGTCGGAAGAGAAACACCATTGACTGTCTACACTGATCACCAGAATCTACAGAACTTCCTTACAACTATGGTATGGAATCCATGACAAATATGAAGGGCTCAGCCACAAGCGAACTACTATTTCAAGATTATCTACCGACCAGGAAAATGAGGCGGAATGCCAGATGCACTAAGCCTACGGCCGGAGTACCGTCTAGAGGAGGGAGCTGCGCATAGCGAAAAGTCAATTCTCCAGCCTTCTCACTTCCAAATCACACTTGTGCACTTAAATCAGCCAGAGAGGGAGGAAAGAATAAATGGCACAGAGTATACTGATTTCTTGCGAAAAAATTGCAAACTCCAAAAGTACGAATGCCTACAGAAGGGTCTCGACTAGCAGCTGGACACGACCTGTACGTACTAGAGGACTTTATACTTCCGGCCAAGGGATAAAGGTTGGTGGAAACTAGAATTTCCTTCAGATTACCAAAAGAAACATACGCACAGTTGGTACCACGCAGTGGAATGGCTGCCAAATTTGGGATCAGCATTGGCGGAGTAGTAATTGACGCTGATTACACTGGAGAAGTCAAGGTTATCATAATGAACCATGGAAACTAAGATTGCCAGGTTCGCAAAGGGGACCGCATGGCACAAATGATCATTGAGAACATACACCTGGCGGAAGCGATAGAAGTTGACGGACTAGCAGAATCTGCAAGGGGCAAAGGTGGATTTGGAAGCACGGATTTATCACCCAGACGATCAGCTGCAATAAAGACTCAGGTAGTCGTTGCCTACTTGCAAGCGGACCAGGCCGAAAATGAGTTTCTTGATGAAACAGACCATCAAGCAAGACAAGACAAAGGGATACTCCTAATGTCTAACACTATAATCTCCAAGGTTGATATTAGGAAATATGACCAGACATTATTAAAAACCATCAAAGAGCCAGACCAGAACGATCAAGACTGGCAGGAACGAAAGCAAGAATTGGAAACGTTGACCATTGTGGGGGAACCATTACCGAGTCAAGGGGAAGTAACTGAAGGACTGATATACTATAAGAATCGCTGATACATTCCAGACAACGAACAGCTGGAGACAACTATAGCCAAAGGTTGCCACGACTCTAAGGTAGCTGGACACTTTGGACAGGAGAAGACTCTGGAAATTGTTACCAGAGACCTTTGTTAGAGAGGGCTGACAGTATGGATAAATGACTACGTACGGTAATGCGATAAATCTCAACATAATAAATCCCCACGACATGCGCGGTTCGGTCTGCTGCAGCCTCTAGAAGTCCAGTTCGCAGCCTGGTCATCCATATCGACCGCCTTCATCACACACCTAACAGAATCACAAGGAAGAACACAAATTATGGTATTCGTGAATAGGTTTACGAAGATGGCTCACTTCATAGGTCTGGAAAGTAATGCAACTGCAAAGGAGGTTGCAAAACTATTCTTGAGGGAAGCCTGGAAGCTACATGGACTTCCAGTGGAAATTTTATCCGACATGGATGCAAAGTTTTGGGGAGAATTCTGGGAATTATTATGTAAAATGTTGGGGATAAAACGAAAGATATCAACTGCGTACCACCCGCAAACTGATGGACAAACGGAGAGGACCAACCAAGTACTGGAAGGATACCTCAGAAACTTTATCAATTATGATCAAACGGACTGGTACCAGCTGTTACCACTAGCCAAGCATGCCTACAACAATTGGGTAACCTACACGCATGGCTAGTCACCCTTCTACGTAAACTATAGATTCCATTCACAAACAGAATGGATGAAGAAACGTGAAACCCAAAATCCAGGCTCCGAGCTATACGCACACTGGATGCAAACAATACACCAACAGGCCAGAGAAGGGTTGGAACAAACGCGGGAAATTATGATCAAATATTACAACTGCAAGGCTAAGCCGCAACCAGACATCAAGGTTGAGGACCTGGTCATGTTAATTGCAAAAAACATACGCACCAAACAACCATCGAAGAAGCTTAGCCCAAAGCTGTATGGCCCGTTTAAGGTATTGGAGAAAAGAGGTGACTGTGCCCACAAAAAAGAAATATCACCAAGATGGAAGATCCATCCGATATTTCATTTATCATTGTTGGAACCCTATCGAACATCCAATCGACCAGCAAGAGATCAACCTCACCATGCGCCAGAAGAAATCGATTCAGATTGTCAATGGGAAATCGAAAGAATTGTGAAAAGTGAAATAATATCTTATACCCGGCGCGTTGGAGGTCGGAACCGACCAATGCGTGAGTTACGGTACTCTGTGAAGTGGACTGGCTGTTCCGAAGATGAAAATACTTGTGAATCATCAGACCAGTTAGAGCATGCACAGGAATTGGTGGAGGCGTTTCATAGGGAGAATCTGGATATGCCAAAGCCGGCAGATGTTGAATGACAAGGAAAAGGTTTTCCTAGCGTGGCCAAGCAAACGTGTTAGGTTTTTCACCTACCAAGTGGAGTTCAACAAGGGTCTGGAAAATTTCAGAATTGTTTAAGTTTGGGTTTTATTTTTAATTTTTATTATTGTTATTTTGATGGGGTACCTAAAGAGAGGGTAACCTTTGAAAAGCGATTCAGGAGAAAACCGCACAGAGGAGGGAGCTCTTGTTAGGCACAAACGACTACCAAGAGGCTTACATAACTTTTTTATGAGGAACTACATGAATCTGAACCTCTACAGGCAATTACCCCCCTACGGCCCCGGCGTTCGCTCTGGGAATCGACACTGGCACCTTGTGCAGTTGCTCGTTTACTTAGAAAAACAAGAAATTGGAACACATCTTGTAGACCCGTATACGTCATCGCTGTCCGTCCGACCGGCTGCTCTCCACAGGGTATATATGAGGGCCTCTCTGGCTACGTCTAGGAAGTGGAACAAAGCGATTCAGTAAAGAACTCGCAGAGTTACACCCAGTTGAAGTTAAGAGTGCGCGGGTAGTCCTAGATGGGTACGAATGGGCGATTGAAATAGGCTACTCCGATACAGACCGAGAGTACGTGGACGCCACCGTGATGCCTATCAGGTCAATGAACCTATCGGAACAAGTTGATAAGGAGAGGCAGTGAGGACGAGAAGGTATTAGCCCAATCGTGAACACTAGTCATCCAGAAAGGCAGCTGCAGAGCCGGATAAGACGGTCCGAAGCAGATTCAGCCAACAACTAAGCTTGTCCCTTTGAGTTCTAAGAAGTTATTGGTACTTTCCAAACTGGATGACCATATCTTAAACAGCTGAAAGAAGGTTGACAACCCAGACTAAGTTGGTCCACACCTGCAGAGAAGTCAGGAGCTCTGATCATACCATTAGCTGTGTGGGAGAAGAGAAAGTTTATGGGTCAAAGCGGGTTCGCTCTCGGATTAAGCGACGAAGGTTGGGAAAGAAATACCTATTTATATGTAAACCAGTTTTAGTCCGCGAATACTCAGACGCGGGATATAAATATCGAAGTGCCTCCCGAGCTTTAGCCATCATCAAGCAACAGAGAAGAAATATTATCAATATCATATGTTTTTACTCAAATATCTTTACCTACGAGCCTTCCAAGACAATCTCCGTTTACGAAGAAAGATTTAAGCCTAATTCGATTCGCTTGCCCTTAGAATCGACTACCCTTAACAGCAGCAATGTATGCCTTCATACCTTCGCATAATTGCAGTTAATATTGAGACGCAATTTCTTGTTGCTCATTCATCCTCCATGTCCATTCCTGTTCCTGCTGATGTAAATTAACATTTAGATCCTTGTCAGCATTTTTAAGAATTCGATCCCTGGTTTCAGAAACATGGGCCTGTTGTTCCTGTTGAGCCTGTTGGTCTCAGGATTCTTCCTGAACCTGTGCATGTAAGCTTTGCTGCTCCCTTTCAGTATGGCCACTTAGTCATTCAAGTACTTGGCGGCCTTCCTGTATTTCCATATCATTACTAACCTCACCTCTAGCCATACAGCTTTGCAATAATTCTAGCATTGTAAAACCTTGCCTGGCTTCCTTTGATAATCCTGAGATCACTATATGATTCTCTTCTGCACTCTCTTGAAAGGATCAGTCCAGGTAGGGTAATGCAAAACCTACATTTTGCTCGAAGTTATTTTGGGTACTGACAGGCTTCTTGTGTCGCTCGGCATATTTCTGAACTCTTTTAGGTAGCTGACCTAAATGGGAATTGGTAGAGTAGGTATGGCTTGGGGATGGAATCAAGGAAGTGGAAGGGGTTGATTCAGTATTGTTTTCTTCAATCATCCTATCGGGCCCCAAGGGACTAGGAACTGGTGTGTTATCTCATACCATAGTCATGGCAGCTCACTTGGAAACCTTTATAGTTTCGGTATAGTAAAATATAAAATTGCCAGTCCTGTGACATCCTGGCACGCATGCTCCCTCCCGCACATTTTCCGCAAAGTTGAAATTTGCACTTTTTTCAACACCCGGGAAAAGTGCCAGAATAACCACCCCTTAAAAGTGGCGATATCTGATACATCACGTTACACAAACTCAAAAATGATTTCAACGCATTTCCGAGTCTCGCCATGGCATCTCATGATGTGGAAAAGGACATTGAGCCAGAGGAAGGCTCATCAGCGCCGTCAACACCGAGCCCAGAGGGCAAGGAAGACCAGGGCCCTGACTCAGCCTCCAAGGAACTTATGGAAGTAGTAATGAACTATGTCAAGGTCGACGCACCCCCAAAGAACAACCCGATCACGAGGAATGTCACATCTTTCGACACTGATATGTTCTCAGATTCGGAATATACGATCATGACGGTGGTTATGGCGCTTGCCCATCAGGTGCAGACGCTCACAACCACTACTCAGAACCTCATCAGAACGGTTGACGACCTGTCGATGGGCCTGGCTGCGGCTCCTAAGAAAGGAACGAAAACGATCCTAAAAAGACAAGACCAACCGGAAACCCGAAGTTACGCCGCGGTGGCTTCCCAGCCGCCACCACGATCTGAAACACAGACACCGGCTAGAAACAAGAGAAAGGCAGAAGCAGGCCCGATGCCACCAAACCCCCCGGCACCGAAGCAGAAAAAGCAGGAGAAGCCGGAACAGAAACTAAGCTCGAAGAAGGGAGGAAGCGAAGTTTTCCCGAAGAACCCGTCTACTAGCCTAGCAAGGAGGAAGATCTTTGCGTCTAGGAAGGTGGCACAGCCATTAGTTGACCCGGCCCGTGATGAAGCAAAGATATCAGATGCCATCGCCACAGTCCTGTCAAAATGCGAATGTAAGCCACCAACGAATTTACAGGTGTTCTCGAATAGGATGAACGGAACGGTCACCCTGACTGCCCCAGCTGGGACAGACTCAGGACAATATACCCAGTACCTAGACAAGCTGACGGTAGCACTGAACGAGACGATCGACGATGGGGGTCCGAATTTCCTGCCTTTTAGGAGGGCGCCCACGGATATCGACGTAATCGTGCACGGTGTGTCCCTTGCGGCAATCCCAAGAGACAACGAGGGTTTGGAGAAGGCTGTAAAAGAGGCTTCCAAGGTGATCCATAAGATAGATATAGTAACGGCAAAATTTCTGAAACCAGACCGGGCCGTTTCTGATGAAAAGAGGGCAACTTCAATCATAATCCGGGTTCCGGAAAACGAAGTAGCAAAAGGTGCGCCATCGGTCCTTTTTATGGGCAAATACAAACAGTCGAATGTGATGTAGCAGGCATCGGCAACGATGCAATACCACCGCTGTTGGAAGTATGGCCACCCCCAGGCAGGCTTCAAGAAGAATCTGCCCGTGTGCCCGATTTGCTCGCAACAGCACACCGAAAAAGAACATCGATGCCACGAACCGGCCTGCAGAGGGTCACGGAAGGCAATCCCAGCTTGTTGCATGATGACACCTGCCAAATGTACCGCCTGCGAGGGCCAACATTCAGCTCGAGACCCGGCTTGCCTGGAGAGGATAAGGGTGAAAGAGACTACAAAAGAGAACTATGACTCAAGAATGGCTTCCCTGACTGCACCACTAGGCGAGGAAGGTTTCACCCTCCCGATAAATTAGGCCGTTGGCCCAGCATGTCGGGAACTGCGCATTCAAATGAAAAGACCAGATGGAGATTAAATGTCGTACAACACAATTGCCGAGGGAGCAATAGTGTGTTTCTTACTTTATTTCATATTGTCAGAGGTTTTAATGTTTCCTTTGTATGTGTACAGGACCCCCCACTGGATGATGGGCAACCCATCAGGGCCCCAGGTTACGAGTGTGTTTTTTTACCCTTACCCAAGGTACGGGTGTGTACCTATGTGGCACTGAGGACTCTGATTAGTGATTCCTTTGTCGTGGTTTCAAAGGATTTTGATATTTTGTACTTGAGAATTTTTGGAAAGGAGGGACCTTTATTAGGCGACTGTCATTACTTTTGCTTGATAAATACTTATAACAGGAACGACAGGGGACATACAGTACCACCAGAGCAACTATTTATCGAAACAAATGAACCGACACTTGTGGTCGGAGATTTAAATATACACACGACCTTTGCTGACCCGCTACAGACTATGGAATCTGTGGAACGAAGGCGGGGCGAGCACTTTATGCGGCTGGCAGCGCAGAGGGGTTTTACGATTATGAATACACCTGGGATCTACACGAGATTCCCGGACAATCCTGCATTACACCGACCCTCAGTCATCGATTACACGCCAGCCAATTCAGCTTTGTTAGCGAGGGTATCGAGATGGAGGGACCTATACCAACAGACAGGATCGGATCACATAGTCATACTCACAGAACTGGACTCGGAGGATTTACACCTGGCGACACCTTCTCCAGACTGGGACAAGATCAAATGGAGAGACGAGAAAGGGGTCCCTACCCCCTGGATAGAATCTTCCCTAAAAAATTATGTCGATCACAAATACAAAAATCTGAATGACCCAGCTACGGCCGTTGAGACCTTGAGGAGAACTTGTCAAGGTTGATACAGATGGTAAAAGGCTGGGCCCCAATGAAGAGGCCAACGAGGTGGTCAAAGGCGTGGTGGACGCCAGACATCACCGAGATGAGGAGGGTTTATACATCTGCTGCCCGGGGTGTTGGACATGACGGGAGCGGGGTGAAGGAAAAGATTAAGACGAGGAAAGCATACCGGACCGCAATTATGAAGGCGAAGCGGAAATACTGGGATGAGTTCTTAGCCTCGGCAAAGAAGAACGACCTGTGGACGGCGCATCAGTTCACCAAGCAACGGATCCCGAACTGAGTTCCTGGCAAAGATAGTAATACACCAGAGGACACTGCGGCAATTATCAGGAGCCACTTTTTCCCGGAAAATCAGGACCCGATATCGTCGAAACCCCCGTACCGTAGGGAACTTCGTTCGGCAGATAGGGTCACATTGGTTGAGGTATGGGAGGCCTTGGAGAAGTGTAGCAACAAGTCAGCCCCTGGGCCAGATCAGGTCCCATATGGGGTTTGGAAAAACATAAGTCGGCTTAACGAAAACATACTGCCCTTGTTAGTGGACGACCTCCTAAGGTGGGGGATTCACCCACCATGTCTAAAAGGGTCAATAGGCGTAATCCTGCCAAAGCCGGGAACGAGTGACTACAGGGAATCTTCGAGCTTCAGGGTTATTGCTTTAATGCAGACTTTCTCGAAGATTGCGGAACGAATAGTCAATCGACGCCTTATGACGATTGCTTATAAAACGGACATGTATTGCATCAATCAGACTGGAAGCCTGCCACAGAGGTCCACAGTAGATGCTGTCTTATCACTTAAACACTGGGTCAAGGAGAGTCAATTCGCCCGAAAGAAGGTCTCAACGGTCTTCCTAGAGGTGAGAGGGGGTTTTGACAACGTTAACCATAAGAAGCTCATGGGGATCCTCGAAGGAAACCAGGAGGTCCCAACATACTTAACCGATTGGATACGGAATTTCGTCGCTTTCCGAAAAGTTACACTAGCCTATCCGGGTAGCTCACAGACGGGATATAGAATCGATCGTGGGATCCCGCAACCCTCCCCCCTGTCCCCGCTCCTCTTTGTGATATATGTTCGTGGTCTACACATGGCAGATAACCCAGAAGAGAGCTTTTCTACCGCTTATGTGGACGATTTCCAGATTACGGTTGCGTCCAATTCATGGTACCGAAACTCGCGTTTGCTGGAGGGGGAGGTGGAAAGGATCAACAGTCGAGCTGAAGATCTGGACCTTTCCTTCAGTATTGCCAAGACAGAGCTGGTACACTGGAGAACGCCAAGAGAGAGGCAAGAGGTCTCCGAGTGCCCGATAAGTTTTCAATTTCACGTTATACAGCCGGCTGGGCGAGTGGTAAAATGGCTGGGCTTTGGGTTAGGCGATAATGGTGAAACAATGACACATTTTACGAAAAGGCTGGCGCTTACACAGGCCGCTTTCTTTCGAATTCACAGACTATCGATGCCAGGAAAAGGACTCTCACCCTACAGGGCGAGAAGATTGGCCAAGGGCATCCTATTGCCGACCATGCTATAAGGGGCAGAGATCCTCACCCCAAGCATCAACATTATGAATAAGATGCAGACGTTTTGGAATCGAGTCCTCAGATGGATAACCAACGCCTTCTTCTCAACCAACCTGACGGCGTTGTCGGCAGAGGCATGTTTAGCCCCGGTCCGACTCTACCTGCTACAAGCGTCCCTAATTGCAGCAGTCCGCATAACATCTGCCATTCCAGAGAATAACATTGCGACTGCGATGCTGCCTGGGGGTTTTCCGCTCCCAGACAGCTTTAGATACCCCACGAATAGGAGGAAGACTTTCGACAGAAGTGGCGGTCTACGCCCAAAGGTTTGGGACACAACATCTACCACCTCTGTCCAAGTCCGCCTCCCGATTGATGAAATAGGGGCTACGGCTGCTGGGATATATCAGTCAAGGCCCTTTCCGGTAAAGCTAAACTGACTAGCAATGGTTCAGGAGGACGCCGCGAAGGCCTATATCGAGGCCAGGGAGTGGGTTAGGAAAGAGGTACATAAGAGATGGGTACAGGAGGCATACCCGGAGTACTATATATATCGACCACCGTACCGGGATTGCTGGACTTTCATGACGCTTCCGAAATTCCAGGCCGGTAGGATACACCAGATGAGATCGAACAAGAGCTATCTAAGAGGGCAGGCAAGCTGGTCCAGCCATGACCAGGATCCTACATGTGACCTATGTCTACAGTCAGTTCAGACCTTCGAACATGTGATTACTGTTTGCCCCGGCCTGGCTAGGCCACAGGAGGGGGTAGATCAGGGAATGTTTGACATAAGCCCAGGGTCAGCCCTATGGGAAAGAGGGGATAAAGAGAAGCCTTGATGAAGGGTTTTGTTTCCTTTGTAACGCAGAATAGGTTGAACTTTCCAGTTAGGTTGGGAATTTTTCCGTTTACGAGAGACTCGGACCTGAGGTCCTGATTTTGATTTTTTTGCCCTGGGGCTAATGACTTGATTTTTATGATAGTGTTTCTATTGTTATTTGTTATTTTATGGGGGAGGCGAAGTTTCTCATGTTATTGGGGTTTTTAGGCCATACCTTAGGGTGAATACCAGGATTTTCCTGTACTTAGTACGAATAAAACCACGGATTTAACAAAATAAAAAAACTGGCCTCCTGTCACGAAACTTGTGAGTGGAAGAAAAATCTGACCACGCAGAATCCCAGTATAGAAATTCAGGCCTGATAAAGTCTTGTCCATGAAAGTAGGCATAGATTTGAGTAAAGTCCTCAGGTGTGAGGAGTAAAGATAGGTTAGTAAACTACGATAGTTCAACTGTTTCAAATAGTGGAATTTATGCAAGGTCACTAGCAATTATCTCTTCAAAAGAGGATATGGTAGATAACAGATCAAAAATCAGGAAAAGTTGTTCAAATAGGGAAGTATCAAATGTACTTCTTAGTTGTTGATTTTGTAAAGGTTCAAAAATTGAATGTGCAGATTTACGGTTAAGTTGTTGATCTTTCATATGATTCTTAATAAATTCTTATTTGCATTTGGTGAAGACTGTTATCCCCGTCTGTCTTGCTGAGATATTCTTTTGGTATATTTGTAGTGTATAGCCTGTAAGTGTCTGAGTGCTACAGCATGTATGTCTTAAGCAAATTCTTCACAACAAACAGGATAATAGGTTGTCAAAGCTGTGAGGTAGACACTGCCCTCAATGTTTACACTGATGAAAACTTTGAGAGTCGTGGTATTCTTCAATCATAAGATGAGATACCCCTGAGAATACTGTGCAGCCTTAGTGATAAGAGATTAACAAGATAGTGTTACAGTGTAGCCAATTAGGTACTATTGAATTGCCTACATTATGCTGGTATTGAGGAAGAGTCGGAGACCTGTGAGGAATACTCAGTTCAAAGATAGGAAATAATATAACGATTTTTGAGCGCTCCTTAACCGAATAACTAATAACTGAATATATTCTTGAGGTCTATTCTTCATTGTTTGATAATCCCTTAACTACCAGGGACAACTAGCTATTTATACATTTTTTCCAGTACTTATGTTAGCCATATATGTGAAGTATCCTGAGACAACTATGCCACTGTTATTGAAAGTGTAAATACTATTTGACCCTACAGATTTACCCCCCGCTCAGTCAAATGATCCCCCTAACCATCTAGTATTCTGAGGGAGTCTGGCACTCTACCAGTAGATAGCCTTCGATTTATTTGCCAAATAACCTAAGTTCAAGTTGTTGTAGCCCAGTTGCCAATATCTTACAGAATACTAGTTGATCAGTGTGGATGGCTGTCTTTCTTGAATATATGCACGCAGGTGCATATGTATATGAATTATCAAGAGTCTTTACTCCTTTTTAG
The DNA here is from genome assembly GCA_003316355.1 of Tuber calosporum. Classification (NCBI taxonomy): domain Eukaryota; kingdom Fungi; phylum Ascomycota; class Pezizomycetes; order Pezizales; family Tuberaceae; genus Tuber; species Tuber calosporum. The sequence goes on along the minus strand of QFET01011095.1, from coordinate 3,276 downwards.
AGTTTAGATCTTTCCCCAAAGCTGAGCAGCTCTGCTTTTCACACTACTTCTTGCCAGCATAGGTTGTAGTTATATAGTAACTTCCCAGTTCTATATACTATTATATTATATAATTTGTACCATTTTTCATATGGGTAACAGGCTACAATGTACTTACCCTTTATGAGATTGGCTATATATATACATTCATATATATATTGAGAGTTGATCGATTTTGTAGTCATGCTATAGCCTATCCTGGCCGGGATTATCTTACATTAAGTCCAACATCTTCTGCCTTTTTCCATCTTGCAATTGAACTACTATATCAGGAATGGTGAATCCTCCTCTTTTGATATAAGTATTTTTTAAAAATTCCCCTCCTTCAGGCCCTTTAAAATTACCAAATTGCTGCATGTGGAACTGTACAAGCAATTTACCAGAGTATCCATGGGTACGAAAAATTGATTATAAAAGGAGCAGTATTGCTCTTGGGTACTGTATCAGGAGCAATTCCTAATAATAGAGAGGTTCTTACCCATATCTAGCAAGATAAACCCCTTGGATCATTGCTTACAACAGCATATAATATGCGACCTAATCCCTAAAATTATAATATATGTATAGATTGTTGACCTTGTCAACCTTATAATCTAAATGCATAGCCAGATCATATAGTTAATGTTTGGGGTAAATTGATAATTTGAGAACTTGTTTGACCTACTACAACTGCCAAGTACAATATGCATATAGCTGGGGTAGATATTGCTAATCATAGGTGGAGTCACTATTCTATACAACTTTGTCTTATTCACTATTGGAATCCCACTTCTTTTCTGATTAGTAGATACTACAGTTTTTAATACTTTTCTCATTGCAGAGTAAAGAATGTATCTTGAGGGATAGCATAAGTCATTTTGGTGCTCATATTCCAAATTCAGCGAATGGTTGGTTTAAGATCTTGTCAAAGAAGGATACTGGAAAATTAATCCAACTCGCATTCAGTAACTATAGATCGTACCACCTCTTGCAATACGATTTGCCTATAGCTGCTACTGTCCTGGAACTACACTTTTAGGAAACAATCCTCTAGGCCATGTACTAGGTTATATTACCAATCCACACTTCCTGCTCCTATGAGCAAGGCCTCCATTATCCACCACCTTATCCAAAATCCAACAAAGATATTACCACAACATCACTGTCTCTGTAATCTTCTTTCAAAGTCCTCCTCAACATAGCAATTTGAGGCCTTCGAAACTGCCCAGAATGGTTATTAGGGTAGGATCGGAAGAACACCTTTTGCTTGGAATAACTAGGAGCGTTTTAGATTCAAAGAGTCTCTTTGTAAAGACCTTTGCTTTGATTTCCTCCACTCTTTTGAGTAGAATATATGGATTCCAGACATGTTATTAAAATTTTCACTAAAAAGGTCTATTGGGTACAATGTCATAACAAAGGCTTCAACTACAGCAAGGTGACATGTGAATAAGTGGTAGTCCAAGGAGCACTCTCAAAGTCTGGAAGATATGGGGTATGTCGTGTAGTTATTTGAAGAATCTAGGTGGTTTTATTTTTATATGATGTAAGGTGACTAAATGGTATACCAATAGGTATTTTAAAAAGTGACACTTATGTAATAAGGGTAAGGAATCATTTTCGTGTAATTGGGGACTTAATAGGCTAGCATTCAATTTGCATATCTAGTAAAATACTTATTTAATTTTTACTTATTTTTAAAACAAACAGACTGAGTGTATGATATGTTGCAATGGAATCTGTTATTTACCATTAACATGTCATATTATTCTTTTTTGACTATAGCTACGCTTTAAAAGTTCCAGCACCTAAGAACAATTCATCATGAATTCCACTCAATGGAAAGAGCCATTTGCAGTTAATAAAATTACAATCTGTACATGAGCATGACAATAAAGACAACACTCTAGACAATTACAAGTAAGCTCTATAGATTATTTTAAACTATAGTAGGAAAATCTTATAGCATTATGAAAGCTTACTGATCCAGTACAGTGTATAGCTCTAAGGAGTATGCAATATTTGTGAGCCACTGTTAAGGATAGTTGATTCTAAGGGCAAGCGAATCGAACTAGGCTTAAATCTTTCTTCGTAAACGGAGATTGTCTAAGAAGGCTCGTAGGTAAAGATTTTGAGTAAAAACGTATGATATTGATAAGATCTCTTCTCCATTGCTTGATGATGGCTAAAGCTCGGGAGGCACTTCGATATTTATTTCCCGCGTCTGAGTGTTCGCGGACTACAACAGGTTTACATATAAACAGTTATTTTCTTCTAAACCTTCGCCTCTTAATCCAAGAGCGAACCAGCTTTGACCCTGAAACTTTCTCTTCCCCGACACAGCTCATGGTATGATCAGAGCTCCCGACTTCTCTCAGGGTGTGGACCCCCTTAGTCTGAGTTGTCATCATTCTTTCGGCTGTCAAGATATAGCCGCCCTGTTTGGAATGTACCAATAACTTCTTAGAACTCCAAGGGGCCAGCTTGGTCGTTGGCCGAATCTGCTTCGTGCCGTCATATACGGCTCTGCAGCTGGCTTTCAGGATGACTAGTGTTCATGATGAGGCCAATACCTTCTCGTCTTCACTGCCCCTCCATATCAACCTGTTCCGATAGGTTCATTAACCTTATAGGCATCACGGGGGCGTCAGCATACTCTCGGTGTATATCGGAGTAGCCTACTTTAATTGCGCATTCATACCCATCTAGGACTACCCAGGCTCTCTTGACTTCATCTGGGTGTAACTCCATGAGTTCTAGACGGAATTGCTTCGTTCCACTTCCCAGACGTAACCAGAGAGGCCCTCTCATATACCCTGCGGACAGCATACGGTCGGACGGACGGCGACGACGTATACGGGGTTACGAGATGTTTTCCAATTTCCCGTTTTTCTTAGTAAACGAGCAACTGCACAAGGTGCCAGTGTCGACTCCCAGGGCTATCACGATTGGTGACTAAGCAAGGCAGAGTTTCGCATGACTCATAGTTATGAGTCACAAGGTTGTTATATTTCGCACTATGACTCATTAGAAGTCATGGGGTTTCACATGATGCACACTTGTGCAATTATTGTTATGTTGTGATTGGTTGATCGTGCGCATGACTCACATTTGTGAGTCATATGATGTAATGATTTTTCGCAGATGACTCACACTATGAGTCATGTGTTTCGCACATGTGACCACTTTAGGGCACATCACTTATTATATGAGTTATGATTGGTTGGCGCGCGGCGCAGTTGACTCAGAGGAGTCAGC
>QFET01011084.1:0-14473 GCA_003316355.1 Tuber calosporum | reverse complement strand
ACTTGTGACCTATGTCTACAGTCAGTTCAGACCTTCGAACATGTGATTACTGTTTGCCCAGGCCTGGCTCGGCCAAAGGAAGGGGTAGATCAGGGAATGTTTGACATAAGCCCAGGCTCAGCCCTATGGGAAAGAGGGGATAAAGTGAAAGCCTTGATGAAGGGTTTTGTTTCCTTTGTAACGCAGAATAGGTTGAATTTTCCAGTCAGGTTGGGAATTTTTCCGTTTACAAGAGACTCGGACCTGAGGTCCTGATTTTGATTTTTGCCCTGGGGCTAATGACTTGATGTTTATGATAGTGTTTCTATTGTTATTTGTTATTTTATGGGGGAGGTCAAGTTTCTTATGTTATTGGGGTTTTTAGGCCATACCTCAGGGTGAATGCCAGGATTTTCCTGTACTTAGTACGAATAAAACCACGGATTTAACAAAAAAAAAAAAAAACTAAAGTTTGTATGATGAAGCTAGACGGTGGCGCCTCGACTAGTGCCATCTTCGGATAGACGGCTCAACCATCCGAAATTCCTGGACTGGACTATTCACACGTGACATTGTTCTGAATGTGCTGATGTGATCTCCATCTAGCCCTCCTTGTTGCTGGGCACCAACCGTCTCGGGCCGCTGGACGGCTGTCTACGAGTATGCACGAGTAAAAAGGCTCTAGCACGGTGGACTCGCTGCTACGAGTAATGAGGTGAAATGATAGCGGGAGTGCTCAGGCCGTTCTTTTATGGTGGTTGTGGGTTGACGTTGAGGAGGGTAGTCGGTTCTGCTTGCCTTGCTCGGCTCATTGAAGTGGCTTCACAGAGAACCTTGAGTTAGACTAGACGAACCACCGATCGATTTTGCTTCGGCAACATGTCGTTGCTCCACTCTTCGCGGGGCCAACACCCTCCTGGTTTGTTACAAAAATATATCTCCAAGGGGCCGGGGATCCAGGGATTCTCATTCCATAACTCATCATATTCATAGATGTGGGAGCAGCCTGCTATACTCCTGTATAGCAGAAGATCTTGGAAATTTAGTTTGAGAGAGACTGGGTTGCTGGTGATGCATTGCTCGTAGGTAACTGATATGAAAAGGTCCTCTTCTCTAGAAAATTGACGGTTTCAGAAGTTTGCCCAAGCTGTAAAATTCTAGTCATGTTATTTTGAATCCTGATATGTTAACTGTAGTAGGGGCTTTGGTTGGGAAGGGAGATGGGTCATGAGCAACTCGCGCATGTTGTGAGGCTATACGGAAAGCTGCGCTTTTGGTGTAAGATACCGGTATAAGGGAAAACAATCTACAGAACTAGCAGCAAGGCATATAACTGAGCACTGTGCTTTACAACACGGTACATACTGGATTCTGGACGACCTGATTGGACCAGGTGTTCGCCCCCAAACCGGCATGATAAGAGTAACCCCGCATTTCTTCAGCCTCGGGACTCCATTTGTTCATCATATCGTACGAAGAACTCATCCTTTGAGCCCTCTGCAGAGAATCTACAACAGCTCTTTGAGTGGCTACAACTTCTTTAATACACTGTCTCATTCTATAATATGTGTAGTGGGAATAACTTTGGTAGGGGAGAAGAGAGGGCTGAGATTCTCGCATGGCTATCTCCACTGGAGCCCCGGATACGGCACCATGATATTAGAGCCCACAGGGTCGAAGGTGTAGGAGATTGGCTTCTACGAACAGAGGAATATCAGAATTGGTTAGATGGCGTTCGGGGTGGAGGATCCGATAATTCGGCCTTGTTTTGCTACGGGGATCCGGGGGTCGGCAAAACCTACATTAGGTAAAAAACCGTATCCTCCATGAGGCAAGGGTGTTGCTAAGAAGCTGTGATTCTAGCTCCTTGGTAGTAGATGTGTTAGACGATAGGTCAAGAGGACAACACGCTGCAGTTGCATGCTTCTACCTCGACTTCGCCGCGCCAAAGGAGCAATCCCCAACGAGCGTCCTGAGTTCCCTCCTAAAACAAGTCGTTAGTGGACTAGAAAGGATTCCGGCAAAGATCGTCGACGCTTTCCAAGACCAGAGAAGCATAATCGGGGGGCGAGAACTGGGACTCGCCGAAATCATAGAGATGTTACAGGACATCTCGTCCTCACGGCCCACATTCTTATGTATTGATGCTCTGGATGAATGCATGGCCGAGCATCGGGCAGAGGTACTTGATTCACTAGGGAAAATTCTACACAAGTCCCCGAGTATTCGCGTATTTCTTGCCGGAAGACTGTGTATTCGGTACGAGGTGGAGAAACATCTTGGTGGGAGGGCAGCGGCTGTGGGCATAACACCCGCAAAGGGTGATATTATTCGATTACTCCAAGCGAAACTGAAAGAGGATACAATACTGAATGCGATGAACAAGAGATTGGAGGAGGATATTATAAAGAAGATTCACGGGTCGGTTTCAGAGATGTAAGTAGGGAGCAGGGGCGCGGGCGAAGATAAGTAAAGTTATGCGCTGACAGATCTGGTTCTAGATTCCTGCTTGTATCCCTAAATATCAATGCGATCCTACGGGAAACGACTCTCTATCAGAGGCGAGAAAAGCTCGATACTATGACAAATGGCTTGGGCTTGAGAGATGCATATGGTGCAACCGTAGAGCGGATACAGGCACAGGAGGGGGATGGAGCAAGACTCGGGATGGCGGCCTTGATGTGGATTTCACATTCGGAGCGGCCGTTGAGTGTGGATGAGATATGTCACGCCCTCGCGGTTGAGATAGGGTCAACCAACATCAATTCCAACAACGTGCCTTCGATCCGGACAGTGCTAGACTGTTGTCAGGGGCTTGCTGCTGTCGACAAAGGCTCCTCGACTATCAGGCTGATCCATTTTACTCTCAAAGAGTATCTTTCTGGTCGTACCGACCTGTTTGATAGGGCTCACTCTAAAATAGCGGAAACATGCTTGACATATCTCAATTTCCAGGCCATTAAGGGTCTTTCGTCTAGCCTCTCTTGTGACCTCCGAGGCACACCCTTCCTCGAATATTCCTCTTTATATTGGGGAACCCACATGCGAATGGAGCGTTCAGACTTCTCTCGGCACCTTGCGCTCTCCCTGCTTTGTCAATACGATAATCACATATCTGCCAAATTGCTCTGGAAGTCTATTGTCGAGCGGTGCTTTACTTCCCACAAACCATTTTCTGCGCTACACTGCATTTCGTACTTCGGAATTCCCGAAATTGCGGTTGATTTAATAAGAACGAAAAGGTGGGATGTGGACCAGAGAGATAGCACGGGCTTGACGCCACTCATGTGGGCTGCGAGGTATGGGCGTGAAGCAGTAGTAGAATCACTCTTGCAACAGAAGCATGTTCAACCTGATATATCTGACACACGAGATGGCCGAACGGCGCTTTCATGGGCTGCTGGGGGTGGGCATGAAGGGGTGGTTAAGGCATTCCTTGGTCGGGTATTTGTCAATCCTGGGGGCATAGGCGGTAGGTGGGGGAAAATGCCTCGGGTGTCGACTCTACTATTTGGAAGGAAATATGTCAACCCTGATAGGCCGGACAATTACGGCCAAACACCGCTCTCACGCGCCGCCGAGAATGGGCATGGTGGGGCAGTGAAACTGCTGTTGGCGCGGGAGGAAGTTAGCCCAGATAGGCCAGATAATGATGACCGAACACCGCTCTCGCGGGCCGCCGAGAATGGGCATGACGGAATAGTGAAGCTGTTGCTGGCACGAGAAGACGTCAGCCCCGATAGACCAGATGATCGTGGCCAAACGCCGCTCTCGTGGGCTGCCCGGAATGGGTGTGATGGAGCAGTGAGGTTGCTGTTGGCACGGGAAGACGTTAGACCAGATAGGCCAGGTATTGGCGGCAAAACACCGCTCTGCTGGGCGGCCAAGAATGGGCATGATGGAGTAGTGAGGTTGTTGTTAGTGCGGGAAGACGTTAGCCCCGATAGGCCTGACAATTATGGCCAGACGCCACTCTCCTGGGCCGCCGAGAATGGGCGTGATGGAGCAGCCAAGATATTGTTGGCCCGGAAAGAGGTTAGCCCCGATAGGCCAGACAATTATGACCAGACACCACTCTTGTTGGCCGCCGAGAATGGGTACGACGGAGTCGTGAGACTGCTGTTGGAACGGGAAGATGTTAGCCCCGATAGGCTAGGCAATGATGGCAAAACACCACTCTCGTGTGCCGTCAAGAATGGACATGATGGAGTAGTGAAGTCGCTGTTGGAACGAGAAGACGTTAACCCCGATAGGCCAAGCAATGGTGGCAAGACACCGCTCTCGTTGGCCGCTGAGTACGGCCGTGGTGGAGCCGTAAAGCTACTGTTGGCACGGAAAGACGTTAGCCCGGATAGGCCAGACAATTACGGTCAAACGCCGCTCTCATGGGCCGCCGAGAATGGGCATCATAGAGCAGTGACGCTACTGTTGGAACGGGAAGACGTTAGTTCAGATATGCCAGACAATTATGGCCAAACACCGCTCTCGTGGGCCGCTAAGAATGGGCATGATGGAGTGGTGAAGCTACTGTTAGCACGGGAGGATGTTGGTCCTGATAGGCCAGGCAATAGTGGCAAAACACCGCTCTTGTTGGCCGCCAAGAATGGGCATGCCGGAGCAGTGAAGCTACTCTTGGGACGCGAAGGTGTTAGCCCCGATAGGCCAGACGATCATGGCCAAACACCACTCTCGTGGGCCGCCGAGAGTGGGCATGATGGAGTAGTGAAGCTGCTGTTGGAACGGGAGGACGTTAGCCCCGACAGGCCGGACAATGGCAACCAAACACCGCTCTTGTGGGCCGCCGAGAATGGGCATCTTGGAGTAGTAAAGTTGCTGTTGGCACGGGAAGGCGTTAGCCCCGATAGGCAAGGCAATGATGGTAAAACACCGCTCTCGTGGGCCGCCGAGAATGGGCATGATGGGGTAGTGAAGTTACTGTTGGCACGGGAAGACGTTTGCCCCGATAGGCCAGACAATCTCGGCAAAACACCTATTGCATTGGCTTATAGGCATAAGGGAATAGTGAAGCTACTCAAAGCCCGACAGGCTGCAGCCCCTGGCCTGAAATAAGGCCCTGGTGGTATGGCCTCTTTTTGCGGCTCCGAATCTATCTATCTACCGTATGCCCCCCCACGCTACCAGCTGACAAATTACGACCCTTTCTGTCCTCTCTGGCCCTCATTCGACCTCCTAGGGCACTGCGGTTGTCTTGCGGACAACACGTTTGTTAGTGCCGGAAATTTCAAATCAATAGGTGGAGTTTGTGCTATCTTGTCTGAGATATATGAAGTCACATGATGTTTTTTTTTAATTTTTTTAATTTTTTAATTTTCCTTTTCGTTTATCTGGTGTTTCGGATACTAAAAGTTAGAGGTTTTCTCGCATAATCCCTACCGGTCTTGTATTTCTCCGTTCACTCACTTGACAATACGGTAGAGCAGACTTGGATTGGATTGTAGCATAAAACATCATTGCAGAATTCCGTTGGGGGTGTGTGTCTCTCAACCTTGTCTCTTATATGCACGGTACAGTGAACCTAGCCCAAGCTCCACGAGACCTCCAGGAGCAGAGAGTAAGTGCGCTCGTAGATATCATAACTGCAATGGAAAAGTCCTTTATTCCGCAATACAGTCTCTTTGCAGCATTCGCCGTGTCTCTGCAGTATCTTCAACAATCCCTTCGCGCATGCCAAGAACCCAGCCCAGTACCGCACAGTGCAATACAGAAGAAGAAATGAAACGACCTGTGAGATATGGATATATCTATCGTAGCGCATTCCCCCTTCTGCCCAGTCACAATGGAGAACGCCTGGCAGACCGAGTGGAAGAAGAGAAGAATCAAATGAAGAGAAATAGTGCGCAACAAATGTCTGACTTGGGGTTTGTAGTGGGGGGGGCAAAGGAAGGGAAGGGAAGGGAAGGGATCCGCGGGGTCTCGGAATTATCTGGAGGTGGGTGGTTGAAGCGTAGGCATGTATGACACTAGCTAACTATTGATATACTTTTTGGTTTAATTAATTGAGAGGTAGGAGGGGGGTGCAGATGGCGGTTTTGGAGACACCAAATTTCATCCGATTGGAGTGTAATGGTCAGTACTTGGGTCCACTAACTATGACTTTTGCCCAAGAACTACTCGAGAGTATACAAATGATTCGACCAGGCAACTGTGGCAGAACTTGGTCTTGTACGATCCTACCCGGCGTCCGGATCCCGGACAAGCTGATTGGACCAGGCGCCCGCCAACAAGGCGGCAAGTTAATGGTAACCCCGCATTTCTCAGCCTTTGGACATCTATCCATTTGTCCCGACCGTACTCTGAAACCCATCCCCAGAATCCTCTGCATCGGGCCTACAAGCTCCTAAAGCGCAACGAAACAAACGAAATGTCACAATCTCGTGCCGGAGAGAATAGCAACTTTTTCGATAATAACTCCTTTGTTTATACCAACCCATCCAATAATACCAACTCATTCAATAGTCTATACAACGTGAATAACTATGGCAGTGTAGACGAGAGGGGTGAGATTCTTGCATGGCTATCTCCACTGGAACCCCGGATACGCCACCATGATATTAGATCCCAGCGAGTCGAAGGTGTGGGAGACTGGCTTTTGCGAATAGAAGAATATCAGAATTGGTTCGCCGGCAGCCACGGTGGGGAACCCTATAATTCGGCCTTGTTTTGTTACGGACATCCGGGGGTAGGAAAGACCTACATCAGGTAAGAAACCATATCCTCCGTGAAGTAAAGGCTCGGCTAAGAAGCTGTGATACTAGCTCCCTGATAATAGATACGTTAGGCGATTGGACAAGGGGAAAAAATGCGGTAGTTGCGTGCTACTACTTCGACTTCGCCGCGCCCAGTGAGCAATCACCGACGAGCGTCTTGAGTTCACTCCTAAAACAGGTTGTTTGTGGACTCGAAGAGATTCCGGAAAAAATCGTCGACGCTTTTCAAGAGCAGAAGAAAGTTGTCGGGGGCCGGAAACTAGGGCTCAGCGAAATTGTAGAGGTGTTACAGCATATCTCGTTCTCGCGGCCGACTTTCATCTGCATTGATGCCCTTGACGAATGCATGGCCGAGTACCTGCCAAAACTTCTTGATTCACTGAAACAAATTCTGCACAAGTCCCCAGGCGCACGGATATTTCTAGCTGGGAGATTGCACATCCGCGATGAGGTGGCGAAGCGTCTTGCTGGGAGGGTAACGGCTGTATGCATAGCGCCCATCAAGGGTGATATAGTTCGATTCCTCCGAGCGAAACTGAAAGAGGATACAGCACTGGATGCGATGGACAAGAGCTTGGAGGGGGATATAATGAAGAGCATTCCTGAGATGGTTTCAGAAATGTAAGTAGGGGGCAAGAATGCTGGCGGAAATATCTGAAGTCCAGATTTGACATATAGGTGTCTAGATTCTTGCTGGTATCTCTAATTATCAGGGCGGTTCTACAGGAACCGACACTCTATCTCAGGCGAGAGAAGCTCGTTTCAATGACAAATGGCTTAGGTCTAGGGGATGCATACAATGTAACCCTAGGACGGATAAAGGCTCAGGGAGGCTACAGAGCAAGGCTAGGGATGGCTGCTCTGATGTGGATTTCGCATTCGAAGCGGCCGCTGAAGTTGGACGAGATATGCCATGCCTTAGCGGTTGAGATAGGGTCAACAGAAATTAACTCCAACAATGTGCCTTCAATCCGGATCGTCCTAGGCTGTTGCCAAGGTCTTGCGGTAGTCGACGCAAGGTCCTCAACTATCAGGCTAATCCATTTCACCCTCAAAGAATATCTTTCCGATCATGCCGACTTGTTCGGTAGAGCTCATTCAAATTTAGCGGAGACTTGTTTGACATACCTCAATTTCCAGGCCATTAAGGGTCTTGAGCCTAGCCTCACCCCTGACCTCCGAAACGCACCCTTCCTGAGGTATTCTTCTTTATACTGGGGAACCCACATGCGAATGGAGCTCTCAGATCGCTCGAGACACCTTGCACTTGATCTTCTTGTTCAATACGACAACCACATATCCGCCAAATTACTTTGGGGGTTAGCGAGCGAGGGGTACTTTGAGTACCAGAACCTGTTCTCCGCGCTGCACTGTGTTTCGTATTTCGGCATTGCTGAAGTCGCAATTGATTTGATAAGGGCGAAAAGATGGGATGTGAACCAAAGAGATGGTGCGGGTCTAACGCCACTCATGTGGGCTGCGAGGTATGGATGCGAAGAGGTAGTGGAATTGCTCTTGCAACAGAAGCACACTCAGCCTGATATGCGGGACACGGGAGGCCGAACAGCACTCTCATGGGCTGCCGGGAGTGGGCATGAAGGGGTGGTCAGGCTCTTCCTTGGATCGAAATCCGTTAGTCCTAGGAGCATAGAGCGTGGGTCCGGAATAACACCGCAAGTAATGGGTCTACTATTTGGAAGGAAATACATCAACCCCGACAAGCCGGACAAGCTGGGGCAAACACCGCTCGCGTGGGCTGCCAAGAATGGATTTGATGGAGTAGTGAAGCTAGTGTTGGGATGGGGAGACGTTAGCCCCGATAGGCCAGACAATCGCGGACGGACACCGCTGTTTTTGGCGGCCGAGAATGGGCATGATGAAGTAGTTAAGTTGTTTTTGGAACAGGAGGGGGTTAGCTCCGATAGGCAAAACAACAATGGCCGGACACCACTGCTTTTGGCGGCCCAGAATGGGCATAGTGAAGTAATGAAACTACTGTTGGCAAGGGAAGACGTTAACCTGGATAGGCCGGGCAATTGTGGCCGAACAGCGCTCTCGTTGGCCGCCGAGTTTGGACATGACGAAATAGTGAGGCTACTCTTGGGACGGGAAGATGTTAACCCCGATAGGCTGGACGAACTTGGCCAAACGCCGTTCTCGTGGGCCGCCCGGAATGGGCATGATGGAGTAGTGAAGCTACTGTTGGGACGGGAAGAGGTTAACCCGGATAGGCGAGACTATTATGGTCAAGCACCGCTCGCGTGGGCCGCCCGGAATGGGCGCGATGGGGTGGTGAAGCTTCTGTTGGAACGGGAGGACGTTATTCCCGATTGGCCAGACATTGGTGGCCAAACACCGCTAGCATGGGCGGCCCGGAATGGGCATGATGGAGTAGTCAAGCTTCTATTGGGACGGGATGACGTTAACCCCGATCGGCCAGACAATTGTGGCCGAACACCGCTCTTTTTTGCCGCTGAGAATGGGCATGATGAAGTGGCCAAGCTCCTGTTGGCACGGCAAGATGTTAACCCTGACAAGCCAGACAACAATGACCAAACACCACTCTTTTTGGCTGCTGAGAGTGGGCATCATCGGGTGGTCGAACTGCTGCTGGCAAGGCAAGATATCAACCCTGATAGGTCAGACAACTGTGGCCGAACACCGCTCTTTTTTGCCGCTGAGAATGGGCATGATGAAGCGGTCAAGCTCCTGTTGGCACGGCAAGATGTTAGCCTTGACAAGCCAGGCGGCCGTTTCGGAACGCCGCTCACACGGGCCGCCGAAAATGGACATCGTACAATAGTGAAGCTACTCAAGGCACGGGGGGCTTCGAACTACGGCTCTTATTATGGCATGGCAAGGTGAGCGTTCGACCCTAGCGGTGTGCCCTGTTCACAACATCACCGGGCACCTTACCACTGTTTTTTCGTCTCCTCTGATTCTCATTGGACTTCCCGGGTGATGAAGTTGTCTGGTGGGCATCACCGTTTGCTAATGCCGGAAATGTTAATAGGGGGAGCACGTTGTATCGGGCTGTATAGATATATGGAGTAGATGAATATTTTGTATTTCCCTCTGCCTTTCTCTGGCGCCGCGGGGACTCAGGTTATATCTTTCTCTCATAAGTTCAGCGTCCCAGGGGTCGTGTATTTCTCAACACCTTTGCTGAATAATAGAACGGGCTTGGGTGGGGGGTGTGGGATATAGTATTCTAGCTGAATTTCATTTGGGAGTCCTTCCGGTCTCGTCTCTTTCTCTTAAATGTACCACAGAACCAAAATACGAACGTAACGATCTAGATAGCAGATTTCACCAGGTCTGTTCACTAACATCCCCCTTCTTACCAACCCCCCTGCCCTATCCATACCAGAGCATTCCAGGAAGGCTTGCAGAATGGTCCAGCGAAAGGGGGTGAACCAGGAGAGCTAAAAACAGACAAAAGTATGGTTAACTTGGTTGGAAATATAAAACGGAAATTGGTGCGAAATTTTAAAATTACCAAAGAACGGGTTTGGTTACGCTGCAAAAGAAAGAAAGAACCTGCTACGCATATAAGAAATGATAGACAACTTCAAGTTGCTTGAGATCTCGGCAAGGGTATGCTAGTTTATAGTAACGTGGTTTTATTGAAATTAACAGGACAGGGCGGTTAGAGCATCGTCGGTGAATTTAATATTTAGCAGATTTTGTAGGAAGGAGCGAGAAGGAAATACTTTGGATTGTAATATTGAGATAATTGTTGTATCTTGTGATTTATAATAATGGTAAATTACAGAAGCATTAATAGGGTAGTGGGTTATTGAGGCATTTGGTACTTATCAACTATCTATATTGCTACAGGCAATGATATAAGTTAGGTCTTATATATAATATTAGCCTTATAAGTCTTGCAAGGCCTACTTCAGTTAACCAACCAAAGAATAACCCCTAGCACCACATCACTTACAAAATATGAAGCTCGATTGAAATCTGACATGATCTTTTATTAGTCATGTGTGTGAAATTCTAGCAAGCCTTACAAGGACTAGTATCAAAGCTTTTCTTTCTTTAACAGTACTCTTTTAGCCAATTGTAACATGTCTGTAGGATGGCTGGAAAGGCAGAAGGGTACAGGTATGAAGTGAAATAAATTATAAAAGATTGATTACTGGAAACAACACAATTATTTAAGGGTTATTGTTGATTATGAAATTATCACTGATCTGGCAGCACTTCTCTGTAGTATCCTATTGTTAAAATATATGATTTCTCATTCTGTAGCTTCACATTCATATATTAAGAAAGGTAATAAGAATGTAATATGTGTCTAGTAAAAGATATTTCCTTGGAATAAGCTGATTATCCCGTTATAAGATGAGGGTATGTATAGTCAAAAATACAAAAAAACTCCCCAAACTTGCTATGTAAGCCTACACATTAACGCACCCCAATTGGCTAATACAAGTATTAACTTGAAAAGTTTCTACTCTGATTTGCTACAATCCTTACACAACAATCTTGGCGGCATGGTAGGTTTGGTGAGTTTTAATAGTATTCCATTACACAGGTACAGGCCATAAATTCTGTGAGTTCTACAAATAGGTGGTGCAATTACTGTAAAAACTCGAATATATTAATTGTAACGGAATCCTACTATTTTTCTACTATAACTACTGACTTGATGGTGGTTATTACTTATTTGGGTTTATACCTGATAAGCGCTACTATTTGGTTGTCCCTTCCTACTTGGTTATGACTTCCTAACTGGCTATTCCTTCCTGATTTTGCTTATCATTTCCCCCTCCTTGCTTCTACCTACTTGGGTATTGCTATCCCCCTGCTATACCTACTGGATTTGTATAGTATTAGCAATCTCTTGTTCCTTCTTATTTGAATTCCATTACTTGTTTTGTTAGGTCCATCCTGTCACTTTTAACCCTCTGTTTTTGGAATATGGTTACCTTGTTATGCTGCCTCTGTTAGCATATTTGTTGGACAGGATGTTTGCACTTTTATTAAGTTTTCCTAACTAAAATCATTTGTATTTAAAGAGCCTGATATCACTTAAGGATTCGGACTCTCAAGCCTCACAGGACCCTTATCTTTAATAATACAAGTTGAACAGTCACTCTATTAGTTCAATACCTTATACCTTGTCTATTGAAGAGATATCCATTGATGCTTCTCCCCCTATCCTAACAGTATCTTCAGAGTCCCTCTGGGATTCTGAAGATACTTGGAAGCAGGTTACATGAATGGTGTGCTATCTCGATGAGCTTTCCTCTCTCATCATGGTAAAGAATCTTTTGTTTCTTTTTATGTCCTGGAGGAGGGAAAAGGGGTATGTTTTTGCTGGTTTTTTGCCACTTTTCCACAGAAGGGAATTTTGGACTTGATAGAACACCTTCCAATTATTCAAGTTTTTATATTAGTGGGAGCTGAGCGAGATTTGTTGTAGATGCTTGATAGTATATGAGGGTGAAAGTTGTTAACAATGTTTTCTTTGGTGAAGCTTCGGTTAACAATTCTTCTTGTTACAATTCAATAAGATATGCTTGATAACTATACAAATTTTTCTGGCTTCTTATATAACTATACAAATACTACACTATCCCAGACCTTATTAATCGGAATATCTTTCTATAGAGTATAAATTTCTATAAGTTCTAAATTCTCTTGTACTAATAGCTAACCTATAATTCTCAATTGCATACTAGACTAAAGAGTTTATTAAATTCTAGCTGTCTATGATAGCAGAGTACACCTGTATTTAACATCTTGCTAAACTATTTTCATTCATTTTCACCATACCTATAGCACCTGTACCATATCTAAGAACCTTCAATAACCCTAGTAATAAGCAATCTAACTGCGGATCTTTGTGCTCTCTTGAACCGAAATATGCATAAATCCAAGTAAAAACTGGAGTCTAACTATAGCAGATTTGATATGCATCCTTCCTGACTTGTTCAGTTACTCTAACTAGGAGAGGCAGTTGGCCAGCCATTCTTACTCAAAGTAAAATTGAAGACCTTCTTGCCTGTATATGCATATCTTCCAAGAATAGCCATCTCTGATATTAGCAACTTAATAAACAGTTGAATTTTTCTATGTGGAAAAAAGTTATTCAGACTACTTTAGTAAAGGAAGAGTGTAACCTATATTTTGTTATATGAAAACCAGTGATCTTATAAGAAAATCCACAAATTAAGTGTCAATAGGTATAAGATTAGACAAACTAGATACTCAAGCAGTGGAATTTCATTTACTAGACTAATGAGACTTTGATTACTGAAGAAAGACATGTTCGGAGTTGAGTTATTTGGAAGGTTGAGGATGAGTGAGATCTTACTTGTATAGTAGAAAAACTTAAAGAAAGTGGGGCTGGATATTTTAGGGCTGTTTCGACAGTAATATGTAAGGTATAGGTATATTTTAGGAAAAAGGTTGATATTTAATTAATTCTGAAAAACTATTGTGTTCATACTGTTCTGATAATTCACAGATATATTAAAGTATGTAATAGGGATAAGGTTAACTTAAAGCTCATGCAAGATAGTATCATACACTTAAGTGTCCTACAAGGGATTAAAGAACCAAGCTTCAGGCATGAGGTATTGGGGTTAACTTGTGGTCTGCCTTCTTACCTCACTTGAACCCTTTTGAAAGGGAATGACATATTATCAAAAATTAACTATAGGGTAATTTTCAATATAATATAACCTATTCTAGCTTAAGAGGGAAGGTCAAGGAAGGAAGTTTCAGGAACTATTGGAGAGCATAGATTCAAAGAGCTAGTTGAAAGCATGCCAGCAAGATGTAAAGCTGTTTTTAAAATATGAAATACAGCTATATATCATACTTGTATAATAGTTTATGAATACAAAATATTCCCTGTTAGCCCACTCCTTACAGATCCCATTCCAATTGTAACCAACTTTGAAACTGGCTTTTTGACCACTCTACCTCATCTAGTGCCTTTAACCTCTGCTAATCATACTTCTCTGTTTGTGGAACCTACAAAACTCTTACTTTTTATCTCTGTATACTTCCAGATATGTGATAGTACAAGTAGGGTATTTAGCTGTATATAAACGATATTGTACTATAATCTCCTCTGCAATTGTTATCATTCAACTTGAAATAGCAAGATAGTACAATAGTTTCTTCTGTATTTGTGATCAAGCAAGTAGTCAATCATATAATCTTTTTAAAGTTGAGATTATCTATTTATTATTCTAGTCAACTGTGTAGTTATTTTAATTGCCCAATACATTTCTTATTATTATTTTTTCCCAACTACAAGTTACAGCTATCTAGAGAAAGAACATTAGAGTCTTGTAACCGGTATTGGTTACTGTAACGGAATCCTACTATGTTTCTACTATTACTACTAACTTGATGTTGGTTATTACTTATTTGGGTTTATACCTGATAAGCGCTACTGTTTGGTTATTCCTTCCTACTTGGTTATGACTTCCTAACTGGTTATTCTTTCCTTGTTTCGCTTATCACTACCCCTCCTTGCTTCTACCCAGTTGGGTATCGCTATCCTCCTGCTATACCTGCTGGATTTGTATAGTTGTAGCGATCTCTTGTTCCTTCCTGTTTGGATTCCATTACTTGTTCTGTTAGCTCTATCCTGTCGCTTTTAATCCTCTGTTTTTGGAATATGGTTAGCTTGGATTGCTGCCTCTGTTAGCATGTTTGTTGGACAGGATGTTTGCGCTTTTGTTTAGTTTTCCTAGCTACAATCTTTTGTACTTAAAGAGCCTGCAATCCCTTAA
>QFET01011077.1:0-31646 GCA_003316355.1 Tuber calosporum | reverse complement strand
CCTACCCAACCCACCCAGGACTCCCTCCCTTACCACTGCCACCATGGATCTTACAACCCCCAGACAGCCAGTCCCACTAACTGGCGCTCCAGCTGACCCTCACCCCAAATCTGTTGCACCAGTCCCCACCTGGCTTTCCGGTTCTCCGCTCCCACATGGCCCATCAGGCTTTCCTCGCCAATGAGTCCCGCATTGGACCCCCCCTCCCTGACGGAGGTGCCAGGCACTACCCTCACCCTCATTCAACACAACTGCCTTGGGAGCTGGAATGTGTTTTTGTCCCTATTCAATAGCCTTAAGGCTATGCCTACCCCTCCACACTTGGTCGCCCTCCAGGACCCTCCGGTCTTCAGGGGGAGACTACCAATATTTTCCTCTTATAAAGCATTTTCCCCACCTACTACTAACGGTGTCAAACCTAGGGTGGCCGTTTATGCCCTACTTGATTTCATGCAAGTTTTTGCACTACTACCCGTTTTCTTCGACCCGCTAGATTTTATGGCAATTGATATTCACTCCCCCTCAGGCCTGTTTAATTCAGCTCATCGGGGCTTCCGTGTTTACAATGCCTACTCCACCAGCGGGCGCTCATCCCACACCCATACAATCACCCCACCTTCCATTTTCAGGGAACACCCTTTCCCCACCCTACTGGTTGCGGATCTGAATATCCATCATCCTCTTTCTTACCCTCTAAGGGTCCTTTCCGACACCGAATTTACTCTTTCATCCCCATACTTTGACCTGGCCTCTGAGCTAGGCTACTTACTCTTATACACACCGGGTGTATTTACTAGGTTCCCCTTCGATGGCACATCCAGACCTGGAGTCTTAAACCTTGCCTTCGCAAATCCCTCCCTTGCTCCCTTTGTTAGCTCAACGGGTGTCACCCTCCCACTGACTGGCTCTGACCATGTCCCAATTTCAATAGCTTTTTCCACGCCTTTCCTACGACAGCCTGACCCCACTCCTAACTGGATCAAAACAGATTTGCACTCACTCTCCCGCCTCATCAAGGACCTAGCGGGCCCACCTCCTCCCCCGCTCCCTACCTCAACCTCACTTAGCGCTTGGTTTGACCGCCACCTGCGCACAATCACCTCCCTCCTATCCCAGCACACACCAAACAAATGTCCTTGCTTCAGGTCAAAGCCATGGTGGACAGCTGAGCTATCGCAGCTGCGCCAAGCGTTCAACAGAGAAGCAAGAATATCACGCATGTCCCCCTCCATCACCCTCTCCGACAGCGCCCGCGCCTCGCTCCTTGCATATCTCAAGGCCATTGAAAATGCTAGGGCATCTTACTGGAACTCGTTCCTTGCCACCTTGGACTCCAAATTGGTGTGGGCTGCCCGCAGGATTGCAAGCGGGCGCCTGCCTGACCGGTTCCCCTCCTTTCCCAATGCCACGACACCCGTCGAAGTCAACACCTCCCTCCAGCATCATTTTTTTCCGCCAAAAGACCCCCAACCCTCGCCGTCCATCCTGCGACCGTTCGCGGACTTCCTGCCACTTCAGAAACACGAAGTCTCCCTCGCCCTTCGTAAATCCTGCTGCACCTCAGCCCCTGGACCCGAACTGATCCCCTATGGTATATGGAAGAGGATCAACAATATCAACCCCAACTTCCTCACCTCCCTCCTAGGTCCCCTTCTGACCTCCGGCGTCCACCCCTCCTCCCTTAAAAAAGCCAATGGCATTGTGCTCTCCAAGCCCGGCAAATCTGATTACAACTCGCCCTCCTCCTTTCGGGCCATTGTCCTCCTAGAAACTCTATCTCAGATTCTGGAAAGGATAATGGCAACCCGCCTTTCGCAAATGGCTCGCACCGTTGGCCTCATCCACCCAAACCAATGCGGCTGGCTTCCCGGCCTCAGAACCGTTGACGCATGTGCTGCCCTCACACAGGAAGTCCGCCTACTGCAACGTTCTGGCCTCAAGACCTCTACCCTCTTCCTTGACATCAAGGGAGGCTTTGATAACATTTCCTCTACTTGCTTATCTTCCCTTCTTCGCACTAAAGGCATATCTCCTTATATGGTTTCTGGGGTTCGTTTCTTTCTGACTGACCGCAAATGCCGCCTGATATTTCAGGGCTCTGCTAATATTTTCCTACCTGTTCAAGTGGGTGCCCCCCAAGGCTCCCCTATCTCTCCTTTGTTATTTTTATTTTATGTATCTTCCCTACACTTGTCCATCCCAAAGGGGATTATGTTCTCCTACGTTGATGATTTTAATGTCACTGTTGGGTCTGGGTCATACCGGAGGAACACAAAGCTACATCAACACTACTACACCCGCCTCTGCAGGAAGGCTACCCCACTGGGAGTTTCCTTTTCCGTTCCTAAAACCTAACTCATCCACTGGCGAACTCCAAGGAATCGCTCTCCCCCCTCACTGGCTCCTATCTCTCTCGATGGGAGTCTCTTCCACCCTTCTTCCATAGTCCGATGGCTAGGATACTGGTTCTCACCCTCGATGGAAACCTCCACCCACTTTCTCAAGAGGCTGGCCCTGGCTCAAGGGGCCTTTGGTCTCCTCAGGCAACTCTCTCCTCCTGGCATAGGCATAGTCCCCTACCTGAACCGCAAGCTGGCCATGGGCCTGCTGCTACCGATCCTCACTTACGGAGCTGATCTCCTTATCCCCAATGCTGCGATGATGGGGAAGATGGAAGTATTTTGGAGCAAAGTCCAACGATGGGTCACCAACTGCTTCTCATCAACCCCTGTATCCATCCTTCCCTGTGAGTCTTGCCTCCCCCCTCTCAACTCGCTCCTCCCCCTTCGCCGCAGGATAGCCGCACTACGGCTGGCCTGCTCCCCTCCTGAGATCAACCCAGCCGCAGCCCGGCTGCTTCCATCATTTCCATCCTTCTCCAACTTTAGGGCAGGGGATTCCTCCCGCCACCTCCTTCGTGGCCTTAGGGCCAATTACATTCCTCTCCGCTGGAACCAACCAAGGCCCATACCTGCTGTCCGCTCTCACCTCCCAATCGATGGGATGTGCAACCTCTTGATCAAGGTGGCACAGGACGGCTCCAAACTCCCACAGATAAATTCCCACCTCCTACCGGGCTCTGTCTTTGCCCCCCCTCCTCCGATCCCATGTGCTGTCTCCTACAAAATGATGAAGGAAGACTGCAGAAAGGACCTCCTCACAGTTGGACACTCCTGTCCCCACCCCCTCCTTATTACCAGTACAAGCCGTCCCTACGCCCATATGCCTTCATGGGCCTCGACCGCTTTACTGCTGGGCGAATTCACCAAATGCGCGCTGGCAAGAGCTATCTTGCTGCGCAACCCTCATGGAACAATGCCGATCGCTCTCCCACCTGCCCTTCCTGCGACTCAGAGGAAGTGACCTTTGAGATTGCAATTCTCCACTGCCCCTCCAAGTCCCAAGAACGCCAGCTTTACCTTCCGAAGCGGTCTTCAATGGACCATGGCTCTCCACTTTAGGCCGACCAGGACATGATCCTTGGTCTTGCCTCTTACATCCGCTCTACCCGCACGAACTTCCCACCCACCATGCCAGCAGTTTTTTCCACTGCTGCCTCCTCCTTCTCGTCCGACTATGACTCAGACTGAGTAGTTTGACTTTCCTGCTATATCTTTCCTTTCGGTTGTTATTTCTTTTAATTTCATTTCATTCTATACTTTTTGAATTAGTCGCCATTGTTGGACGCGGTGACTGTATGGTCATCACTAGGGGAGAACTTGTGCGGTTATTTCTTTTGTTTTGCACGTTTGGAATTAACGTTTCGTTTATGCCATAGCTAGCCCTCCATGCAGGTTCCTGTACGTTAACAGCGAATATATGAGATAATCAAAAAAAAAAAAAAAAAAAAAAACTAAACCTCGTAGTTAAAGGACATGCTCCGTGCCCCCTATATTCCTCCCGCTCCGAACACTGACCCTTTTTAGCAGATTAAAACTTCGCTTTTTGTATGACAACAGCCACAACACACCAAGTCTTGCCCCTCACTTAAGCTTCACTCTTTAGAGACACAGCCCCACTTCCTGTGTAACCGTGATGGCCACACCCCCCTTGGTCCCTCCTGGTCAGCCTCGTGTACCCAGCACCACACAACCCCCTACTCAGCCCACTCCTCTTACGCCAGCATCCCAGGAGCCCTCCCTGGTCACATAATCGCAACCCAGATCATCCTGCACGGTATAGTCACCCAGTTTAGCCTCTCCAATGAATCCTTCCCTGTATTTGCCAACTCCCTCTTCCACAACCTTTCCAATGGGGAGGCCACCATCATACCACTCCTGTGTATCGCCATCTCCAAAATCAATGAGGTGGTTAGCCAACTTGCCACACTAACTACGGGTGTGGATGAGCTCCCCTATGCTATCTGTGCCCCAGCCTCTCTCCCTACTACAGCCCTTCCCGGTATTGCAGCCCTGGAGGCCTCTGTCCGAGACCTCTGCCTTTCCGTCATGGCAGGAGCCTCTGTCAGACAGCCCACTCCTCCTCCCCCAATCCTTGCTGACCCCCCTCCGGCTCGACCTAGGTCCCACCCCAACCCTGCACCTCAACCTGCACTAGAGGCAAATTAAGGCCCTGACCACGACCTCTCCTGCTAAGGCACTGTTGAAAAATAGTGTTAAGGCAACCCCGCCGTATACACCGTCCACCAGTGACACTCCTCGAAAGTCTAAATGTACAGGGCTGGCAAATACCCCCCCGCTTAAAGAGTTTCGCTCTCCTCCCTCAACCTTCTACACCTGACTTGCCCTGACCCTGTCCCGCCCTGCCAACAAGTCCAAGGCTGCACTCGCAGCAGGACCATCCTCTACACCAGATACCAAAAGCATAGGGGAGAAGCCTGCCACGCCGGCACGAGTCGCAGCGTCCAATGATACCAGCTCTCAGTCTTAATCACAGGCCCCTTTGCCCTCCGCCGAGCACAGATTCTTCATGTCTCGCACCTCACCTGTACCTCATTCAGAGGCTTATCAGATGGCAGCCACCACCCCGGACTGCATGGCTGCCCTCCTGAGGCAGGCTAACTGCACATTTCCCCTCTCCTTCTCAGCAAGTGTCAATCCTAAAGGATCACTCCCTCCCCTGGGCACTAACCCACATACCCCCTCCACTGGTTACTCACCCCACTTTATATATATGACTAACAGTCTTAACCAAGCTTTCCCAGCAGGAAACAACCCTTGCCACGCAATCCGCCCCACCCCAAACTAGGTCTAGTTGCCATCAATAGCCTACCTACAGCCTACCTCGCAGAGGAGCAAGCCGACCTCTTCCCTGCCATGTGTGAGTCAGTCCGCAATGCAACTAACATCATCCTCTACTCAGCACGCTTTCATCAAACCAACCCTGACATCCCAGCCACAAAGATCACTAGTCATTAGTAGTGATCATGCCCCCCGATGATGTCAATAGGCTTGGATCCACCATCCGCCTCTTACCCCGTCCCCACAATGTTCAAATGGCCTACTCTTCACGAATGTTCGTGCAATCCCAGAACTGCTGGCTTTATCGCCACCCCTCCACCATGTGCAAAGCAACCACCTCCACTTGCCCCCTCTGTACTCACGCCAAAAGGCGAGCGGCGCACTTTTGCCCCAATCCCACATACCCCAAAGGCGGGAATACCTCGTCTGTAGTTTGGTGTTGTCCTGCCTCTTCCCTTATGTGTTCTAGTAGTGCAGGAGCCCACCCTGCCACAAAATGTACCTTGCCATCCCACCCCCTTCCTCACACTGATGACGACACCCCCTTCGGGCCCAAGGGTGCACAAGATCCTGATTACATCATGGACCAAGTTGGACACACTCTACACGACTCACGTAGGACTCCTTCCCCTACCTCTACCACTATGGATTTCACCACCACCCGACATCCAGTCACACCAACTGGCGCTGAAGCTGACCCTCGCCCCAAATCTGTCGCATCAATCCCCACCTGGCTCTCCTGTGCCCCGCCCCCACATGGCCCATTGGGCTTGCCCCGCCAATGAGTCCCGCCCTGGAGCCCCTTCCCTGACGCAGGCACTATGCACTACCCTCATTCAGGACAACTGCCTTGGCTGCTGGAATGTCTTTCTTTCCTTATGCAATAGCCTTAAGGCTATGCCCACCCTTATATACTTGGTTGTCCATCAGGATCCTACGGCCTTTAAGGTCCTGGTACCAATATTTTCCTCTTACAAATCCTTTTCTCCACCTATTGCTAACGGTGGCAAACCTAGGGTTGCCATTTATTCTATCTTTGATTTCATGCAAGTTTTTGCAATACCAGCAGTTTATTTCGACTGGCTGGATTTTATGGCAATTGATAATCACTCCACCTCAGCCCAGTTTAACTCAGCCTATCGGGTCTTTCGCATCTACAATACATACTACACCTCTGTGCTCTCATCCCTCCTGCGCAGGATCACCTCATGCTCCTTGTTTTGGGAATCTGCTTTCCCCACCCTGCTGGTTTGGGATCTGAACCTCTACCATCCTCTTCCTGACTCTCTATGGGTCCTTTCCGATACTCAATTTAACCTTACTTCACCCTATTTTGACCTGCCCTCTGAGCTGGGCTACTCACTTTTAAACCCACCTAGTATATTTACTATGTTCCCCTTCGATGGTAGAACAACACCTGGAGTCTTAGACCTTGCCTTCACAAACCCCTCCCTTGCACCCTTTGTTAGTTGATGGGGTGTCACCCTACCACTGACTGACTCTGACCATGTCCCAATCACAATCACCATCTCCACGCACTTCCTACGCCATCCTGATACTACACCTACCTGGACGAAATCAGATTGGCACACTCTCTCCCCTCTTATCAGGAATATAACTGTCCCAACACCTACCTCGCCCAAGACGTCAACCTCACTGAGTGCCTGTTTATACCGCCACCTAGGCACTCTCTGTTCCCTCCTAGCCCTACACACGCCAAACAACGACCCTTGCTTGAGGTCAAAGCCCTGGTGTACAGCCGCGTTATCACAGCTGCGCCAAGCTTTTAACTGAGAGGCAGGATTAGCACGGATGGCCCGCTGCACCACCCTCCCCTCTATTACCCTTGCCTCTTGCCTTGCATATTTCAAGGATATTAAAATGTCCTTAGCATTACACTGTAACTTATTCCTTATCTCCTTGGACTCCAAGAGAGTGTGGGCTGCGCGCTGGATGGCTAACGGATGTCCCCGGACCGGTTACGCTTCTTTCCCAACGCCACAACACCCTTCGTAGTCAACACCTCCCTTCTCAATCATTATTTCCCACCAATAGACGCCCAACCCTCGCCGTCTATCCGGCGACCCTTTGTGGATTTCCTGCCAGTTCAGCAACAGGAAACCTCCCTTGCCATCCGCAAGTCCTCCAACACCCCCACTTCCGGCCCTGACCTGATACGCTATGACATATGGAACAGGATCAACAATATCAACCGCACTTTCCACACCTCCCTCCTAGGTCCCATGCTAACCTAAGGCTCCCATCCCACCTCCCTTAAAAAAGCCAATGGCATTGTCCTCTCCATACCTGGCAAATCTGAGTACAACTCCCCATTGTCCTTGCAAGTCATTATCCTCCTAGAAACTCTCTCCAAGATTGTGGAAAGGATAATGACAACCTGCCTATCGCTAATGGCCCACACTATGGGCCTCATCTACTCAAACTAATGCAGTTCGTTTGCTGGACTAAGCACCGTTGATGCCTTCGCTGCCCTCATACACGAAGTCCTCATACTGCAGGGTGCAGGCCTCAAGACACCTACCCTCTTCCTTGATTTCAAAGCAGGCTTTGATAATATTTCCTGGAGTTGCTTATCTTTCCTTGTCCGCACTAAAAGCGTATGTCCTTAAATTGTTTCTTGGGTTCATTTATTTCTGACTGACTGCAAATGTCACCTGATCTTGCAGGGCTCCCCTAATCTCTCCTTGCCTGTTCAAGTGGGTGCCCCCGAGGTCTCCCCTATCTCTCCATGGTAATTTTCAATTTGTGTATCTTCCCTACACTTGTCCATCCCCAAGAGAATAATATTTTCCTATGTTGATAATTTTACTGTTACTGTAGGGTCTGGGTCATACTAGAGGAACACAACAGCTTCTTCAACCTTACTATTCACGCCTTTGCAGGAAGGCCACCCCAGTCGGAATATCCTTCACCTTCCCCTAAACTGAATTCATTTACTGGCGCACTCCAAGGGATCGTTCTCCCACATAACTGGCACATGTCTCTGACACTGGGAGTCTTTTCCACCCCTCTTTCCTAGTTTGATGCCTCGGATACTGGTTCTCACCCTTAATGGAAACCTGGACTCACTTCCTCCTGAGGCTAGCCAATATGCAAGGGGCCTTTAATCTCATATGGCAACTTTCTCCTCCAGGCATCTGCATAGTCACCTACCTAAACCGCAGGCTGGCTATGGTCCTGTCCTAACTATCCTCTCTTATAGTGCTGACCTTCTCATCCCCAACGCTGCCATGATGGGGAAAATGGAAGTCTTTTAGAGCAAGGTCCAATGGTGGGTCAACAACTGCTTCTCATCGACTCCTGTGTCAATCCTGCCCTGTGAGGCTTGCCTCCCCCCTCTCCCCTCGCTTCTCCGCCATCGCCGCAGTCTAGCCGCACTACGGCTGGCCTATTCTCCTTCCGAGATCCACCCGGCTGCAGCCTGGCTGCCTCCATTATTTTCATCTTTCTCCAACTTTAGGGCAGGGGACTCCTCCTGCCCTTTGGTTTGTGGCCTTAGGGCCAACTATATCCCCCTCAGCTGGGACCAACCAAGGCCCATTCTGCCCTCCGATCTTAACTCCCCGTCGATGGAATGTGCTACCTCTTGGTCAAGGTGATACAGGACGGTTTCAAAGTCCCTCAGATAAACTCCCACCCCCTACCAGGCAGAGTCCTTGCCCCCGGTCCTCCAATCCTAGGTGCCCTCTCCAACAAACTGATCAAGCAAGACTGCAGAAAGAACCTCCGCCCTGATTAGACACTCCTGTCCTCACCCCCCGCTTACTACCAGTATAAGTCGTCCCTCCACCCATTTGCCTCCATAGACCTTGACCGGTTTACAGCTGGGAGGATACACCAGATGCGTGCTGGCAAGAGCTATCTTGCTGCGCAACCCTCCTGGAGCGATGCCAATCGCTCTGCCACTTGCCCTTCCTGCGATTCCATGGCTGAAACCTTGAAGCATGCAATTCTCTATTGCCCCCCCAAGTCCCAAGAATGCCAGCTATACTTTCTGAAGCTGTCTGCAATGGGGCATGGCTCTCCACTTTACTACGACCAGGACATGATCCTACATCTCGCCTCATACATCTGCGCCACGCATACTAACTTCCCACCCACCAAGCCAGCGGTTTTCTCTACCGTTGCCTAATGGTTCTCCGGCTATGACTCAGACTGAGCGTTTGTTCTTTCCCTCTATATTTTTCCTTGCAGTTATGATTTTATTTGATTTCATTTCAATCTATACTTTCTGAATTAGTGGTCATTTTTGGGCGTGGTGAAGGTATGGCTCTCACTAGGGTAGAACTTGTGCACTTATTACTTTTGTTTTACACATTGGGAATTTAAGTTTCATTTATGCTGTAGCAAACGCTCCATGCAAGTTACTGTACATTAACAGGGAATATATGAGATAATTAAAAAAAAAAAAAAAAAAAAAAAAAACCCTTTAGTTAAGGCATCATCAAGCAACAGAGAAGAGACCTTAACAATATAAACCAGTTTGCCAGCCTTCAAGAACCTTGAATCTTTATCATACTTTTACCGCACTTTCCAGACATTCTTCGATTATCACGATACAAGGACGGCCTAGACAATACAATAGTACCGAATTTGCTACCCATTAATACTATACCACCACCCCATGATCTCCGAATTCAGGCAGAATTTTGTTCATCATAGCCTGAATGGTGCACGGTATGTTCACCAGCCCCAATTGTATTACATTGTATTCAAGGTGGCTGTATCGGGTCCTGAATGCTTTTTTCCACTCATCTGCTTCCTTAATCCTGAGGCGATATTTGCCAGCATTTAAGTCCAGTTTAGTCAATAACTGGGTCCCAGTCACCCGGTCGCCGAGCTTGCTCATTAGGGGTAGCGGGTACTTGTTCGTCACCGTTAGTTTATTTAACTTTCAGTAATCTACACATAGCCTCCTTGAACCGTCAAGTTGAGTGACAATTAAAATTGGTTCCCCTGTTGGAGATTTGCTTTCATCTAGTTTACCCTGATCCTGCATTCTCTGCAGTTATTTCCTTAAAAACTCCAGCTGCTGTGCCAACATATAGTATATCGGCCCTCAAGGCAGTACTGCGCTGGGTATTAAATTAATTGCATGGTCCAAAGTTTTTCTTTGGGTTAGTTTCTCGGCTATTTCCCAGGCAAAAACGCTTCTGAATTCTATGTATTCCAAAGGTATTTGCTAGAACTTCGTTGCATTTGGTAGAGTAGGGGATGCAACCTCGATTCTTCCAATACATTGGGCTTTTACATTCTAGACGATGGTTTCGTCCTATTCAAATGTCAGGTCTATGCTTTCACCATTAACATGACTTTGAAATTTTTCATCTTTAAACATCCATTTTTGTGCATCCTTGATGTACCTTAAGGGATATTCTGTATGCCACTATCCAAAAGGGTTAATAAGGTCATATTTGCTAGTCTTGGCAATTTCGCTTGAAATGTGAGATTGGTGGGCATTGCTCCCACTTTCAAAGAGGATGAGGTTTCTGTAGTGCTTTCCCCTATTAGATATTGTGGTTCCTTTGAATTTATAAATATCCCACTATTGGTGCGTGTGTAGTATGCCAAACGATGTTTGTTAACCATTTCTTGGTTATAAGGAAAATATTGGATCCCGAGTCTAATAGTAAGCCAATCTGGATCCGTTCTCGATTGGCTTCAATGGTTGACCAACCTTCTTGGCATGAATAATAAGGTGGGGCTGTTGCTTCGGTTTTGTTTCTTTTGTTATGGCCACTTGGGGCCGGTGTGGGTCTCGTGTGTGACATGTTCTTTGTTATGGTTACTAGCGTGTTTGTTACCATGCCTGCACGGTTTCGGCCAATGTTCCAACCTCAGACAATTTAAAATCTTTTTCTTTGGTGTACTAGGCAGCCCACCACCAGTGGTCTTTACCCTTTGCCAAAGGGGTCCCATACACCTGCTATTTGCCCGGAGACCTTCCTGTACCTAATTGGAGCCGAATTCTTAGAAATAGGTGATAGTGAGGTTTCTTGTACTTTGGCGATTCTTGACGCACCGCCTCGATTACCATATGAGGCTAGCGTGCCTATGCTGTCCACAAAGCCCGAGTCTGGGTTCGGGACGGATTAACCCTGCTCTATTTAGGGCGGAAACCAGGTTGCCGTAGTTTCTCCTTCTCTTCCAAGTTCATTTTTCTTGATGTCAGGAATCCTGTTCCATTTGTTCATTTATTCCGTTGTCCAGCTGACCTGTAATATATGTTCGTACCAGGAAGGTTTCTCAAGATCCACGCTAGACTTGTTCACCCTTGTAATTCTTAAGAAGTCTCTAGTCACCGGTGGTCTGTCCACTCTTCCTTGAATCTCTGGTAAGGATTTAAGGCTGCATAGAGAGGCGGGTATAATTGACAATCTTTCGTACTGAGGTCCGATATACACCAAATGTCACGATCCACTTTCTTATTTTTGAGTTTGAGGTTCCTAGAGTTAGACCAGGACTAGTAAGAACCGCGGTCCAAGTTACTATCTCCCTGTTAGCTAGGCATTCTTAGGTCTGCATTACTCCTGTAGGTCTTGCTTGCTATTCGTGTTTCTCACTTGGCTTTGAGTTTAGGACGGGGAAGCGCTCAATACCTGCTAGTTGGACCTTGCAGAGGTCGAGCCCACTTTTTGATTTTGGTTTCAGTATGGGGTCCAGAACCGAGTACCCTGTCACCCTCACTACCTGTGCGTGAAAACCTTGTTTTGGTTTCATCCATGTCAATCAGTTTCCAAATTCTGGGCTGCTTGACTTAGTTCACCCTGGTTGTGGGTGCCGTTTGCCCCTTTGATACCGTTGTTGCCTGAGTTCATTGATATTGGGGTTTGAAATTTCTCCC
This sequence comes from Tuber calosporum, assembly GCA_003316355.1. Taxonomy (NCBI): domain Eukaryota; kingdom Fungi; phylum Ascomycota; class Pezizomycetes; order Pezizales; family Tuberaceae; genus Tuber; species Tuber calosporum. The sequence goes on along the minus strand of QFET01011077.1, from coordinate 19,580 downwards.
TAGTTGTCCTATAACTTTCAGCTGGGCCTGTTTGCTACAGAATTTCCAACACTGGTACGCCAAAGTGAAACATGTGCCTTGATTGGCTTTCTTTCGCGAATCAATTTTGTTCTTAGGCATTGCTTCATGAGCTTCCAGCGAATTTGTGTGCTCAACCTCTCCTTCAGCAGGGGCTTTTTTCCCTTGCTCGGCTTGTTTTTTCAATTTGTAGGCAGCTTTTTTAACTGCCATATAATTTTCCCATTTTGATTTTTTAGCAGTGGTTTTGCTGGACTTGAATTGGTTCACACGTTTTCTTTTCTGAGAGTTACCTTTTGCGTGGTCGCTTTCTGGGAATAGCCCTTGTTGCTCCTAGATCAATTTCTCCGCCTTGGTAACCCTGCGGACTGCCTTGACCCATTTGTGATCCAAATCATGATTTTCATATGATAGTGTTCACATGACTACAATAGGCAGCAGCCGGTGCATTATGGTTCTCCAAGCTATTCTGGATACTTCTGCCTCAATGTTATGGTTTACCATGGTCAGTAGGTACTTCTCTATGTCCTCTCTGTACCAGACCTTTCCTATCTCAGCTAATGCTTTTTGGGCCTTATGCAGTACTGAGAATCATTCTGTAAGTTCAGTCCAAATAGTTACCCAAAAATGGCAAATTTGATGTTTTGGGAATCCGAGTTCCGACTGGATTTTCTTCCAGTAAGTTATTGCTAAAGGGGCCACTTCAGAGTCTTCCATCTTTCCTAAGGTATACTTGATGCGCTCTCCATCATCATCCCATTGCCAAGTGTTTGTCCCAAAGTAGTGCTTACAATTTAATAACCATTCTCGGAAATCCCGAGTAGGCATAATATCGAACTTGAATGGTGGATCCGCTTGCCGGCAGTTGGTCATGGCTAATGCTTGCCCCAGTCGGTCGAGCCATGCATCTCCTGTAGATTCAAACTTTCCAGCAGGCAAGGGTTTTCATGATGGCTCACCACCTCGTCGCGTGAGGCCACCTACATCTTCCGAACCTGGGTTATCGTCTCCCAGGTTGGGTGCTTAAGCCGTGGGAGGCGGGGGTGGTACTTGTCCACCACCCTTTTTTCCTTCTCTGCGATCAACTCCTTTTCCCTTCTCACAAGAGCGAAATAAGCGGAATTCCTCCCTTCTATCAGTAGTGGTTCGCCTTTCCAACCCTGGATTTACCACTGGTTGCGGTTCCCCAGGTTCCCATACACACTGTGGGTTTCTGGTAACTTGTAATTGTGTTACTGCCTCGCTTATCCGCACTAATATATGACTCTTTTGGTCTCACCCTGCATTCCGCATCTTGTCATTGGCTTCTCTCTCAATGTGTTCTTGTTCTAATCACTGGAGGTGTTCTCTTAACTCTCCTCTGGTACGCGAATGATATTCCTGCGCCCGACCTGCCTTTGCTGCACTTCGGCATTTTGGCAGCATAGGGATTCCGCCAACTGGCGTTCTCAGTCTCGAGATTCCTGCTCTGTTGTACCAATGTTAGGGTGAGTTTGAGTACTTACGGCTTTATGTTGGGTAGCCCGCAGTTCTTGAGCTCGTAACTTGGCCTCCAGCTTCTTAGTGGTTGCCGTTTGCAGAGTGATTGGCTCTGCCGCAAGTATCTCCAACCTGGTATGGATCTGTATCAGTTCTTCTCCCTTTATCTGTTCACTGCATGCAATTTGGTGACTATGGTGCTGAAGTTGGTCCGCCTGAACCTGCGCTTGACTAGACAGTTGATATTTATATGCCAGATGAGCATGGTCAAATGATTCTTGTAGAGTACGGTCAAACATGGTCATGGCTTGTCCAATGTGAACTGACAATTTTTCCCAGGCAGGGTTCCGTTCGTCCGGAGTACTTTAGGTACTGGAGCTAGTGCCAGGGGCTGACATTCTTGCTTCACTGGGCTGTGAGTAGTGGTGGAGCGCCAATGGCGATCTGGAGCGTATAGGTCCATGGTCGCTTCTGACTAGAGAATCTTGTTCTATATCAGAGATAGTCTTTTCTGTATTCACCGCTAGATGTCCTGAGGACATAGCTCAAGGAGAGTTAGGATGTCTCTGAAATCCCCAAGCGGAGGAGGTAAAGGATTCGTTCTTAGAAAAGGAAATAAATGTTCGACTCCCCTCGCTGTCGTATTCAATGTAGGGATGCAACTGCAAGGATGGTCCGTAAAATTCTTTATAGATTTCAGAGAAATCTTGTGGTGTCAGAATGACTTTAGGGTCTGTATACCATGAGGGTTCAAGGGGTACAGTAGGAATTCGATCTCGGTATAGTAGTCGTATAGAATAGTTTCGATAGAGGAGATGAAGTCTTGAAGATTAGGTTCAAGAATTGTCTCTTCCAGAAGGGTGGAATCAGCTATGAGCTTGTGTGATTCTACTGGTGTGACTTCGAGGTAACTGATAGTCATGTATTGAGCCTTGGTAACAAGGAGAAATATCAATATACTGTTAAGGGTAGTCTGTTCTAAGGACAAGTGAATGTGACTAGGCTTATAATCTGTTTTCGTAAATGGAGATTGTCTAGGAAGGCTCGTAGGGAAAGTGATAAAGGTTTTGCAAGTAAAACTTATTATATTGATAAGATCTGTTCTCCGTTGCTTGATTATGGCTAAAGCTGAGGAGGAACTTGAATATTTATCTCCCGCCTCTGAGTGTTCGCATACTACATCTTACTCCCATAATTTATCATACTTCCAACCTTTTCCATCCTCAAACCCAAGGGCGAGAACTGTTTGACCATGAGAATATAGTTGCCCCTGCAGCTTATCGACACGTCAGAGCTCGTTTTATTCCTAATAGTGTGAACCAGTTATCAGGCTGAGATGTCGTTCCTAGTCCTGCCTCTTGAACTTAGGTAGTCCATTGTGGAATTTACCAATCATTTCTTAGAACTCCAAGTGGCCAACTTGGCTGGTGACCTATCTGGATACTAGCGGCTTTCCCGTTGACTGGCAGATAGCTTTCAGGATAACTTAAGACTTACGATCAATCCAATACCATATCGGATTGCTATATCTCTCCTTATCAACATGTTCCGCTAGGTCTGTATACCAAGATAGGCATGTTTGCCGGGTTTGAGTGGGTTCTCATGTTTCTCCTGTAGCCCACTTATCCTATTCTCAATTTTGCGCAGAGCGTCCCATCACCTTCGGTCCATTCCAGACAAGGCTCTATGGAATGGGCCATAACCCTGCGGACACTGATCCTATGCACTTGATTCAACTAGCATTGGGTCGTCTGAGTCCCCCCCTTCATAAACCCTACACCCAGCATCTTGTGAGACAGACGGCGATGACGTATATAGTGTTATAAGCGGGGTGCCAACCTTCGGTTTTTTGGTGAGGGGACACTTTTTACTATAGGCCCTGCTGGTGAGGTGCGGGCCCCACAAGGGGTCCCGAGGCGTATGATTAGCATCTTAGCCCAATTTTCATATGAATTCTGTGCTGGACTCCAATACCTTGTACCCATGTGCCTAACACATTTGTAACGCTTTTCAAATTGCTTTAAGTTCACGGAAAATCTGCCTCTTACATAGTTAGAAGTGGGCCTGACTTTTTGCAGACATCAAATATTACTCACCCTATCTCACTCGAACTTTCTCATGAAGTTTGGTCTTCATATAATATCCACTTCTCCTTTCGGAAGTGCGCCCCACTTTTGTCAACCCCTTAGTACTCTCAACTTACTATCATGCTTTACACAGCTCCAGGAACCCATTTTCCCCTCTGCAACTACAACCACACTAGCCTAACACGCTGGTGCCCCCACACTCAAGTTCGCGACCGGGAGAAATCAATTTTTCTCGTCTCTTGGAGCTTGTTATTAATTTTGCTCTCAGCTAGATTTAATTCCGTTTACCGTATTTTTCCCATTACGCCTCCTTGTTTTACCTGGGGCCCAATGTATTACTCATCAGCATAAACTCTTAGTGGTTGGCTCTAGGGAAGGCAGGGAAGGTCTGGAAGGGGGTCATATTGTTAAGAAGGTAGGGCAAACTTGTAGAAATATTAAGAAAATGCGGAAAGTGGAAAAGTTGGATCCGGAGTTATCAGTATTACCGTTAGATATCATGCACCATTGGGAGAGAGGGGTGCCCGTAAGCTAGGGTGCTGGGTCAGTAATTGGAAAAGGGAAACAAATCGAGTTCTGAGTCAGGTTACGAAAGATTCAATAGAGTATTACCTTATAATTTGTATTAGAGGGTGGAGAGGCACCAGGCCCTATGCACCGATACGATAAGCGTAGAAAACATCCGTAGTGTGATGCGGGATTCATCTGGTTTTGAAGACGGGCTATGCAAGCACATAGTTGACCCTCGTAAGACATGATGGCGGATACGATAGGCTCATGTAATCATTGTAGCACTTGCAAACAAGTAAAGTCTAATACGAAAAGGCCAAACATATCATATTCATTGCTTGACTGGGATAACTAACTAGCTAGCATACCATGACCAAAAAAACAAGCAAATCTCAAACTGCAAATCCAAACACCCCACTCCCTCTACTCACATTTTATGATAATTATCTATCGCAACACTGCCCACTTTCTTCACCTAAGGCCCTGGTTCCTAGGCGGCAGTATTGAGGTTAGTACTGTTCTCGGGAGAGATAGTTGGTTTGTCAGCCAAGGCGCTCTCAAGCTTCTTCTCGTTACCAGGGCTGACTTCGCTGCTGTCATTCCGAAGGTCTGGTCATCAGCCTCTTGAGTGGGGGTGCCTTTCACCTCGTTTTCCTCCCCGTCGCCAACAATGAATAGGCCATGCTTAAATTCTTCTATTAAGCGGCTGGCCCTCCGCACCTATACTGTGTACCGGTTTGGCATCTTGGCTGCTCTCAGCTTCCGCCTCTACCACCTTATAACTCCTGCTTACCACCCACCTCCAAGCTTCCAGCAATTCCTCCGTCCGCCCCAGCTCTTCTGCCAGTTTTCTCACCTCCTCATTCTGCCCTGACATCGTCCACCCAACCACCACTCCCCTATGCCCGCTCATCATAAATTAAACCCTTAACCGCCCCCCCTTCGTCTACCTGGGAAGCCGAGCAAAAGGGCAAAGGCTCAACGAACTCCACATAACAAATAACAAGTCCGCCTCCATGACCATTCTAAGTCCTATAAGAAAATTTGTGGGTTTGCATGGAAGAGGCTTATGTCAAAGGCGGCTTTCAGGTATTGGAGGCTTAGAGTTTGGAGGTTGAAGTAGAGGCCTGTGCCGGATTCGCGGAGGTCCGAGATGTCAGTAGAGGTGGAGATTCCACACCGAACTAGAAGACATGTTACCTGGCAGTGGTCGAATAGGTCCCGCGGGGAATGAATTCTGCCACAGTGGGAAGGTCTCAGCGGGAGAGTGTTCCCGGAGGGGTGCCAGCATCGGCACTTTTGGATAGTTAGGTACACATTTCTTTCCTTTTGAAAGTTCCCCCCCTTCCCTTAGTTTAGGTACCGCTATTGAGAGAGTAAGGTTGAAAGAAGGCAGGGTGGTCCAGATGGTCAAGAACTGGTCAGGTACTTTTGAGGCGGATTGGCATCCTATATCCCTGCTAGCGCACACACTCATAATAAGACGTCATGAATGGTAGGCCGTGGTGTAGGAATTCAAGGAATGATGACAGGAAGACCAATGATGGCTTCTCTGAATAGAGCTGTCACGGTATGATAGCATCCCACTCCGGAATTATCCAAAAAAAGGTGGAATCTGTAGTTGGTGGGACTGCGGGAAAATGGTGAAGGGTGAAAAACAAAGGGGAAAAAAAGTGTGATTTCGACAACTTCGGGTTAAACCCAACCACGAGTTCCAGCCATGCAGGTTCCTCAAGAGAGTACGAGAGCAGATAACGCCGTGTATGTGCGGCATGCACCGCTGTTGCATCTCCATTGTTCGACTCGAAAACTTGCATTCTCTCGAACGATGTTGGTATGAATTGTTACATCTGGCCCATGCCGCCTTGAGGGAAGGGCGAAGTGTATAGGGTACTCCAATCACACCCTTCCAAACACGGTTCACCGCGTTCCGCCCAATCTGCGAAAGGCTAAGTTCAATATCAGTAATAATCAACCGAACCAATCCAATATATAAGGACTTCCGATCACAATTAGGAGGAATCACTTGTGCACGCTCGCTCTCGAGACCAACATTCACCACATCAGCAGTCCCAAGACTGGGCCAGAAATCCGCCACAATCCCGAACGAGATGGCGCCGTGGGAAAAAATGTAACTCAAGAGCTCTACCACGGCCGGTGAGTTTGTGTGTGAGGATTTGACCCCCCACTAGAATAGAGTTACCAGACTCAACATCCAACCTCCTCGGGGTATGGATACACACACTCCGCTCCCCTGGCTTCCACCGCTGGTTTTCAATCCCGAATATCGCTTCCAATCGATAGGTAGGAGGGGAGTGTTAGCCATCTGGAGCGATATTCAATCAGTTGCTGAAGATAGCTTACCTGGAAACCCTGCACAGCTACCATCCCCGTCCCAGCCACGTATTTGGATGATACACCCTGGCGGGGTCAGACTGGAAACAAGAGATGTTAGCGAGAATTCAAGCTTCTCCAGGGGATAGAACGTATATCGATAAAAAAAAAAAAAGAAATTATTATGTGTCTTGCAATGTTGCCTCGCGCTGTGTATTTGCAAAAACCATGTATGTATGTCCTAATTACGAGTGCGGCCGCTAGATTTATTCGTCACGTGGGTCAGCCAAGACATTTTTGGTGGAAAAGCCGTGCCGAAAACCTCCTAGGGCCTGTTTGGCAACGCTGCGACCGTTCCGTTCGTTGACCGTTCCCCATACAAAAATTGGTTTCCTTCCGTTTCGAAATGGTCACTTTGTATGGGGAACGGTCGACGAACGGAACAGTCGCAGCGTTGCCAAACAGGCCCTAAGATCAGTTCCACGTGACGAATGTATCTATCGGCCACACTCGTACTAATCACACCCCATGTATATATAAGCAGGGTAGTATCCCGCACATGGGGTTGAGAAGCAGCAAACCTTGTTCCACCTACCATCAGAAAACCGGAGATCAAACACACCACCGCCAGTGCAAACAACCAACAATGTGAGCCTGTTTAATGTCATACTATCTATCGAAGTCTGACCTACTAAATACACGAGAGGTGAATACTAGCCTACAATGTTTAGACTAACCACCACCAAGCAAGCACTAAAGTCCGCGGGCACCTATCGCCACCCCCCCCCTCAAGTTCGATTTGCGTCCGGGACAGCAGAAACGATTCTGGTGAGCTTGAAATTTCAATAGTCCAGAAAGTGCTCTAATAAAACAACATTCAGCCCAAAAACCGATCCACTAACTCAAAGAACAAGACCTCCTATTCAAAGTTTACCATGCGACAAGCCGAGAAGAGGCTGGGCTTTATGTTCAGGGAATTCGAAAAGAAAGCCATTCCAGTGAACCACCTGTTGGCACAGGCCAAGCCCACCATTGAAGGTCTCGAAGAAGATGAGATCAAGGAAACCAAGGAACAGGTTTACAACAACATTGTCCAATTCATTGAAGGCGAGGGCTATCCCACGGAGTCGGACGAAGATTTTAAAGAAGCAAATGTCAACGACCTGGTTTTGCTTATAATCCTTCCCATACTCACGGCTTTTAGACGCAAGACGGGACGCAACCTTTATCTACAACGGGAGAAAGAGATTATCGCGAAGGACTCCGAGGCCGGTGGCTATCAGGAATTTGTCATGGTGGACTTCATTGGGGTAGGGAGCGAGAAGTTTGTCTTCCTGGTTGAAGCAAAGAAGTCCTCTCTTGGTCAAGCAAAGAGGCAGTGTTTGTTGGCGATGAGAGATATAGCAGTGAAAAATGGCGGAGGTGTGGTATTTGGGTTTGTTACCACGGGGGAAGAGTGGCAAATGTTCCAACATGATGGCACAAAATTTACTCAAGCGTGTAAATTCCCGGCATTGTCTCAGAATATGGGACAAGAAAAAGAGGCATGGATGAAGGAGGGATCAATTGTGGTGGACTGTATTCACACCTCATTAAGAAGTGGGGGATTTGTTGTGGATAATCAAAGGTGAGTTTCTGATGGAGTTTTTCTCACTGGGATCTGTTGCGGAAGCGGATTGTTATTGAGGGAATGTTGCTGTTTTCAACAGTGGAGCATTTGAAAGCTGTCTGTCTGTGTTAGGTTGTATAGCAGGATTGAGAGAATGAGGTTGAAGGAAGCTTCGGAGATTGTAGGGGCAGGTGAGATTCTGTTAGTCTTGGCACAAGGAGCCTCAAATTTGTGGCTCCAGAGGCTGAGTGTCATGGGCGGAATGATGTCATTAATCGCTATTGTTACCATAAACCTTTTCAATTACCCGAGGATCCCGAGGTTCTACCACTAAGCATTTGGTGATGGTTTGTGTGGATATGTAAGAAAACAAGGCTCAAGGCAACGTGCTTCACAGGATAGAGGAGAGGGTTTGCCTAAAGCCATGACTAACATACTGGTATAAAATTACCGTAAAAACTCGTGAAATTGGGTATCTCCAGTGAGGAGGTTATCTCCATCGCAGGGGTAAGAGAGGCGAGAATGAGACAATGAGTGATCAGGGGTGATTCGGAATTTAGATTTCACGTAAAGACAGTATAAATCCTATGTTTGAGTCAGCCTTCATGGCTCTACTTGTATTATGGCAAAAGATGGCCTTTCTATGACTGGGTCTCAAAACTCTCTTTAGCTTGTTATGACTGGAAGAGAATCAGTAGAATGAGTACTCCCAACTGTGATAATTCATAAAAAATGTCTATAAAATAAAAGCCAGAAGATCAGAATCTAAGGGTATATTCTATAGTTCCAGGTGAATTCAAGCATTTATGATCTCAATTCTTTTTTTGCTAATTCTGATACCTTTATATCAAAGACAATGAAAGTGGTGAATACCACTATGGCACATATATGGAGCAAGAATATATAGTTAGTACCAAACATCAGCAAAAAAAATTCTCCCTCATGTATTACCTATATATCTCCCTGAACAGGCTGCTAATGCCAGCTCCCCCTGTCCTTCCAGTCCCTCCCGTAATTCTATCGTTGTCAGAAAACTCCCGTGGCCTCCCCACAGCTCAATCCAGACCCCCAACGTCATTCATCGCTGTCTTTTATCTGTAGCCCTGTGCTTACTTCACACCGGAATCCATCTTGCCTAACTGACACGGGTTTTTTTGGGCTTTTCCTGCCGCGCCACTTTGGACTTTGTGCGGCTTATTCTTCCCTGTCTGAGTCCGGAAAAACCTCTGCTTGTCTCGGCTCCCTATCATAACTCGGCACTTTCCCTTCCCCCTGATTTCACCATTACGGACGCCGTCCCCCTGGGGACGTTCCTCACACCATAATATGCTCTCTTCCCACCTGTGTCGTTCCTATATAAACTTTACTATTTTATTCTCATCCCTGCTCGCTTAGAAAATATCATTATACGTCTCATTTGTGCCGCTCTGTGTTCTTTCGAATGTATTTATCTTACTTTGTTTAATATATTTTATTAAATGTTTCTAAATCAATCCTATTATTTACATACCAGTGTTTATTATCTACTACGGCACCCTCTGGTACTAAATGCGCCATGCCCATTATCCTTTTGATGCCAACTACCCTTTCCGCTGTCCCATTTGGCCCTTTTGCCGTCCCCAAAGTGACGGTAACAAGTCCTATAATGTCGCTTAACTTCCCCGAATTCTCAACTTAGAGTCTATCTACCAATACCAGTCTACCCACATTACCCGTTGTTAACTCTCGAACCTTCATTATTGATACCAAGCGCGCTGGGTAATAGCCTTTCAACGCCCCATAAATACTTTTCTTACCTGAATCCACCCAGACCCAATCATTTCTACTCCGACCCGTGGACCTCCATAGCTGAGTGCCTGTACACCGAAGATGGTGCCATGTAACCTCTCGCGCGTCCTGAAAGTCCTCAACCGGAACGCGTAAAAGCCGACATATCTCGACGGGAAACTGCTTGACCATATCCACATCAAGTTGTAGACTTACAGATGATTTCCGTCGATAATAGTGGAGTAAAAGGTGGGGGAGATTTTTCAACGTCTGACTGAATTGAGAAACAGTTCCGATCGTTGCTGTAAAACCCATTGGTTGCTTAGTTATGGATCCTACCCTCCGCTTGTGCTCCTTGTCACGTTGTTCGTCCTCAATAGGACGTGGTAAACTCGCTTAAACATTCATATCATGAATTTGGAATCTGTCAAGCCTGGCATACATTCTCAGGATTTGATCGCACGCATCGTTTTTATTTGACCGCCGATAACCCTCTTTGATCATTGTTTTGTGATTTGACTCCCCCGACTCCCTAGAATACCTTTGAATGTTCCCAAAGCGCCGTACATGGTCCCCAAAGTGTCTCAGCACGTGTATTTTAACAAAGTTAAAGTCTACATCCTCATTGTAGATATCAGCTACAATTCCATCTAAATCGCGACGCTGTTCGTCCGCAATACGACGTCTTTTGGCTGCTGTGGCTCGGGAAAGACGGTGTTGATTAAGTACGTAGCTATTCTCACCCCTAATCCTCGTACTCACCTCTCGCACCTTTCTCGAGGTGGACTTATCTTTTCGGTACTCCTTAAAAACATCTTTGTGATCGTGAAAGGCTTTTAGGAACTGTTCGAGGTATTGAATGGTCTCATTGGTATAGCTTGTATATTGTGACATTAAGGTAAGGTCCACAATCGATCGGACACTGGCCAAAGCTTTGGTAAATACGGCATGTTCTACGGCACTTGGACGACATAACGAAGCTGCAAAACATGCTAGTATTACTTTAACCAGATTCCTCATATCTTTTCCGGTCCAGTGCGAGATCCGAGTGTATTCTTTGTTCGGCGCAGAATAACCGGGATAAACAGCCAAACTCTGCCAGATTGCATCGAATATTTGTAATCGCTTGAACTTCTTTAGAAATCCAATTACCCATTTCATAAGGTGTGCTTCGAATATTCCCAGGTAAACAACATGAAGAATATCGGCTTTGAGCAAGTCGTACTGTTGAACGTTCGGAAGACCCCAAAAAGCGCTTGACAACAATTTGAACCCATGATCTGTGAGTATTTGCCCTGCTTGCTTGTCGTTATCGCAGTACCGGTTGAAGAGATTTTCGTATTTTCTAAAATCTCGTTTTGCCACGGGGCGTCTCAAATGGGACCCTAATTGTTATAGTCGTACCTCACAGACAGGGTACTGATTCTGTTGAATACCGTGCAATGTGACGTGGAAAACATAATCTGACCTTTCCATCGGCACATTCAACCTCAATTCCGGCGTTTCCCAACGCAACCATTGGCGCAAATATCGCTTCTATCAAATCACAAAGAATCTCATTGTTGACCTGCCTTGGCTGTGCATCTAGTGCTGCTACTCCCAGCAGCTGCGGGGGGACGTGCAAAAGTGCCAAAAGGATGGTCGCATATTTCAAGGCCTTCTTCCGCGTTTTCGATAGGATATTCTCAATTGTCATATAGATTGGCCAGGCTTTCTTATCTCACGAAAAATTCGTTAAAAAGGTAACATCTGAGGCACATATGATCGGTACAAGCGGGGCTCCATCAGGCAATGAATCCTTTCTTGGCTGTTAATTTTAGGTTCTGACACGCGGTGTGGATGCGCCGTGGAACATCGCATTTGAACTTACCTGTGTTTCCCACCACCAATCCGCTGTGTGCATTTCAGAATAAACTCGCGGTGGTGGCCCTTCACTATTTCATTCCTTGACCGGGGCGTAAACTAAATCTTGTACAAAACATCTTTGACTAAGTAGATATCTATCACAATCAATAGGGTTGCAGAAAAAGAATATCAGTGTCGAGGAAGCTTTATGGGGTTCTTCCCTGTCGGGTAGTTCCTTTATACGGTCAATATTGGACGTTCTGAGGGTAGATTTAAGCCTCAAGGAGCCGCTAGCTAGATTTAATATTACTGTCTTTGGGCCCCTGGTTCATCTTGAAATATCTGTTGATCTGATCCTTTGGTACCTTCGCTTCAAAAAAACAGCTTGCAAGCTCAAAGTAAGACTTGGTTCTGAATGGTAGCCACAACTCGTCTTCAAAATTTTCTCGCTGTACGACGTGCCGTATAGATCTCCCCGCAGTGGCTTGATTCATCGGTATGGGTAATCCAACCCATGGTGCCCTTCACTCAGTATCAGAACAATTATCGCTTTCCACGTCTGAATCGCCGGTGTTTGCGTCAATGTCGCGCTCATTTTCGTCTATGTTCAGTTCAATTTCTGGGAATTCGTTACCGATCGGATCGAAAGGTTGGTCAGAGTCTACCAGTAGCGTGATCTGAGTTGGACGTTCTTCGTCGCAAATGGGCTGTTTGAGTGTTCTCCGAGATTGTACAAAGTCAAAATGTGCGGTTTCCATATGGTTTCTATACCATGTACTGGACTTGTACTTTTTTCCTGCAGTACGGGCACTGGGACTCTTGTACCATTCTGTAAGAAATTAGTTTTAACAGGAAACAGCACAACAAAGACACGAACAAACCAAACTTAATTTCAGGACTGGTCTGACCTTGTACTTAAATATGTGTGACAATCGGATAGCTAGTTTGTTGACCGGAGCTGCACTTTAGAGATAGATAGTACGCGAGAAGGTACCAATTCAACGAACCTCGTCCCACTAGATCTTAGAGTTAGAGATATGGCAAGGGAAGAAAAAAAAATCGAAAACTATCCAGATAGACGGTATGGCCCCTGGGCGCTGCTATGTTTTTTCTCACCTACCCCTGAGCAAAATTGTAATGAGGGCACAGATCGTGTCCGTTCTTCGGCCCTAAACTCCTTCCCCACAACCTAACCCGAACTAGGCCTAGGGTTTTTTATCCAGAGAACATCTCCCCTTGATTTTCTATATTTATCGTAGCACAAACAATGAGAATTTATCTTTGAGATCCTGAACGTTGTTCGGCTCATTGCAGACTTTGAAAATTGCTAAACCTCATGTGAAGTGCCTATACGTAAATTTCCCTTATCCGAACCTATACCAAGACAGCAGGGGTAGTTCCCAGCCCACCAATCACATCGCCTTACCTCAATCCTCTCTTGAAAAGCTTGTTCATGTTTGTTAGACTTACCTTTCAAGTGTACAGGCTTACTTTGTAACCTTATTGTAACCGTAGGCCTGTACTATTTTGTACAGGCTCAGAAGAACGTTCAACATTCAAGATGTGACGTTGAAAAGTCTCTTTCAAACTTGTCAGAATTACTAGAACTATTGATATAGCGACAAACACCTTGAATAGTACGTTCTTCCTTGTTATATAGACCCGCTCTACCCTGCCCTTTCTCTTTCTTCTTCTTCATTCACCAAATCCTCTAGCAGCCTCTAAACGCTCTTTTCGAGCCTCAATGAGTGACTTTTCTCTTTACAACAACATCTTATACTGCCGGTACGGTAATTCTTTTGCTCGATCATAAAGTCTCACTCACACTTCACTCCAACCCACAGTAAGTAACATACATCGTTCCTAATGTCTAAAAGAGCGATTCTCTCAGGCCATTCATTAGCAACTGTATACTGATCCCTGTGCGCAGAATCACTTACCGTTGCAGCCCTCAGTCACTTCTCCCGTTAGCTTTTCTAGTGTAGCTTTGTCATCTCGGGCATCTTTTTTAAACCCTCGCTCGTCCATGCAAAAAATCCAGTCACGATAGAAACAAACATTTTCGACCCCAATAAGGTAAGTTTATTACCCGATTCATCTCCCTTGGCTCATTCCTTTCCTTCCTCATCCCACAAGAACCAACAAACACAAACCTTTGAAGCCTGGCCTTCACCCATTGCTTCGGGGACGGGTGAAGGCCTTGTTGATCCTGTTCCCAGCTCGTATGGGTTACTCTTCGGCTTTTCTTGAGGGGAAACAATAACCAATCACGACTCTCAAGATAGATTAGTGGCTCCCCATTTTCGGCTGCGAATCTTCTTAAAGTTAGTCACCTGTGCGTCTTATCGGGACCTTTCCCAAGATAGATTAATTACTGATTACTATTCCCTAGATCTCGTGCAATTTTCCGTCCTCTTCTGCACGCCAAGAACCTCCTTTTTTAATTAAGGTTAGTCTTCTGTGCGTCTCATTGGCTACTTTTTACGGAGAATCTGATTGGTTGCTAGCATGCCACGTCCCACTACTGCCGAGTTCCGTACTGAGCTCAATCTCAATGGTGCTGGAGGCACTGTCGCTGCGAGGTGATACCGTGCCCTGCGGACGTTCATTCTGGGGAAGGTCCAGGAGAAGGGTATCACCAGCCGTAGACAGGCCGGCGATATCCTCAGCGGTTAACTCAGAACTGAGGTCGTTGCCCACACTACCCTCCAAGGCTTTCAAGCCAAATTCAATTCACCCCAGAACGGCCCATATCAGGCATTCCACGTCGCCCTGGTTACCCTCACCATTGACGTGCTGAAGAATGCAGCCGATTCTCGGAGAAATGCCAGACTCAATTCCGATGATGAGCACGCCAATGAGGATGAGGGCGCCGGCGGTGCTCCGGGTGCCGGCTCGTGGGGTGGAAGGGACGTTGCTCGTCCCCAAGGAACTCTTCACGAAAAGAGACCGGTGCGCATAATATTCATTAAGACGTCAGGTGCCGTTGCTGGGCAGGCTCGCCAGCTGCTCTGGGTTGTGCACGGTGGCAATACACCAAACAAGACTTGGCTGGCGATCCTCCGGTACTACACCTTGCATGAGCTCGGCGAAGCTGCCTGTCGGTACCTGGATAATCAGGAGCACCCCTGACAGTTTATTCGGATTCTTCGCGACCTTCAAGGGATGAAGGTCACCCCCGATGCTGCCGACCAACTCGAATTAATCGATGACGATCAAGTTAATGCCTGGCTTCGTCTCGCCCGGTGCACCAGCCTCACAGTTGCTTGCTCCCTCCACCCTGATCCTGCTGTTCCTGCCGAAGGTGGCGACACCGTTCGTCGCAATACACCTCTTGATGGGGGCAATCGGCGCTATCTCGACACTGGCCAATTCGACGTCTCTGAGTTCTACACTGAGCCTGATCCCGACTCTGATATTGAGGAGGACGTTGGGTGCCGCGCAAAGCGCAGAACGGCCTTTCCCAGGTCACATGCTGGCTGGCAGAAGAGGATTCTGAGCAATGATCATGAGGTCATTAGGTTCCAAGGGCACTCCCGGGAACACATCTCTCGCGCTCGTGTTAAGCCGGGAGCAGGTTATATGAACCTTTACGCAGGACAAGATGTCCCAAATATGGCTCCGCCTCCGGGTGTTCCACCTCCCGGGTGCGAGGCACCACCTGTGGGTGGCGATGGCGATGGCGATTGCGATGGCTATGGTGACGGAGACGGGTATGGGCGTAATTACGATGCGCTGGGTCTTTCTGGGTTTTCGGTTGGGTTTCTTTGTTTTACTGGGTTTCTTTAATTTTGTTGTCATTTCTATCGGCTACTTGTGGGGTCTCCAAGGCTAATTTGTACCTGGCTGCGTCTTCTTTGGACCTTCGGATCGCGGTTCATTTGTTCTATGAACCTTTTTACTCCCACTCCAACCTGTATCTCTTCGGCGCTTGTTTTCTGGAGCTTATTTGTTTGTGCCAGGGTACGTCTTCTTTGGGCCTTCGGGTGTTTTTTGTTTCATGGACTTTCCTACTTTTACTCCAACTTGTATCTATTTGGCGACGGTTTTCTAGAGCTTATTTGTTTGTACCGGGCTACGTCTTATTGGAGCCTTCATATATGTTTTCATTGGTTTCAAGGGGCTTTCTTATCTTTTTTTGCTTTTTTGCTTCTATCTGCGAATCATTTTCTTAATCCTGTCTACGCTGTTTTACAGCTTCTCTAGATCCTATCCTGCAGTCCTAGATTTTAGTGTTCTTCATAGTTTTTTTTTTTTGAATTTAGCTGGTGAGATATAAAGGTTTTCTGAAACGCTAAACGTCCCCTTTCTTCTTGATCTCGTCCTAGTATGTATAATCTAATCTTTTGGAAATCATAAGTTATGCTCGTTCAACCAAGTGACCAGGCATATAAAATCCTGTCCCAGCAATCCCGAATAGATAGTCTCTATCCGGCCTGGAGCCATCCGTGCACGTAGTAATTGAGACGTTCGGCGGCCAAAAGGCTATAGTGTGGACTGGGTCCATGCCAATGATTTACACGGACCTTGGGTCCAAGCCACATCTGTGCTCTAGCATATAGCTCCTTCGTCCCCGGGGGATGCTGTGAGTTCATTCATCACTTGGAGACCTTTCACGCATCAATCCAATTCCTCCGCGGACTCTAAATATTTCATATACACAAAATTATGACGGGAAATACAAGCAGAGGTGAGTTCTGCCGTTCAGAGGCCAAAATGAGCTCACCCGAAACTTTTTATATAATACTTGACTACGGTACCAGTAGTCCCCCGAGCTCCCCCATCATCATTGAGATCTGCTGTATCCTTTGCAGAGAGTGGCACGCCAGCACGGGATAGACAACGACCTGTTAATTCATTTGTTGAGGAAGAGGAGCTTACGGAAGTTGACGAGGATGATGTTCCCATTCGTCCAAGAAGGCTCGAAAAACGTCCAGCAGAACCATAGGTGAAGCAACAGGCACGGAGGATAAGGAGCCGGTTGAGATTTGTGAGTGAATCCGATAACTTTTAATATTGCATGCTAATAAGGAAGAGCAGTGCGGACTCCCCATTACCGGCTCTGAATGCCCCTTCACAAGGGCTTTCGTCACAGCAGCAGGCATCACAATTGCTTTCAGGCCATCTCAGAGTAGATTCGTTACACCTTTCACCATTTGATGCTGTAGGGGAAGGAATAGTGCCGTCCCATTCGGAGCGTCGTATGGCTAATCTGGACTTTCCGGCGTCTGATATTGCAGTCACGGTAACCGTATCATCAAAAAGCAATATCTTGCATGTGGAGGAGAGGATAATCTTTGAGAACGCAGCTAATATGGTATGGTACCACACATGGTTTGTTAATCCCTTCGTAAAGCCTGCCGAAAACGATACGCTTCTCAAAAGCTATTGGGTAAAGGCAGCTACCAAGTTGGGTTGGAGAGACAGGGAGATCGGGATGTCGCCAAGGACTTTTGTAAGTCTTTTGAATATCCCTGTACGTCCCCTTTGGGAGGGTGAACGGCTAATTAGATACATTTAGTTGAAATCGAGGCAGTCCTGTGCCAGGTCACACTTAGTTTCAGAGTCCAAAAACACGGTTGAGGACCTTTATGACTACGCGCATAAAACACGGACCGAAATAAAGACGCGTGTTACCTATTTGCCGGAAAATGACCGGTCCACATGCTATCCAAGTAAACGAGAGGTCAGTAGTACGCAGATCGTCCCCAATGAGACGCGAAAAGGCTTACCAAGGCAGGAATATGGTTTCCGGTTTGCTGCGCCGGAGATAGCAAAACTATTGTTTTATAAGTGGTACCGGGGCAGGAGAATGCGTGGGAGGACCGATAAAACGTTTCTTAATCGTACTAACGACGTCCTAATATGCCTTACAACGGCCTGTATGTATCATGCTTTGAAGGCTTGGAGTTCCAGATCATTTGTTCAGCCCCCAGATTTCTCAGGTCTGACAGCACAGAGTTAGGTATAACCTTTGAAGGTCCAAATAAGACGTTCTAAAGGTTATCGTACTCAACGAGAAAATTTAGATGTTTATCTCAGACAGCGTGCAACCTGGCAAGGGCTGCCCCCAGAGGTGAGCAGGAAACTCGTGGAAGACACAAAAAAGCGCATCAAGACGATGCTGCGGGATAGTGGGTTTGTTCAGGATCAGGGGTCTCGCGCCCCACTTGAGGATAAGGAAGCCGCGGCATATATGGAGTGGGAGATTTCAGGGCATGAGGAAAGCAAGGTGGAGGACAAAAATTCAGATCCTGAAGATGGGGATGAGGTTGAGGCTCTAGAGGCGGGGTGGGTTGAGGACGAATAACGTCCTATTCGGAAATAAGGTAGTATTAAAATAAAATAAAGAAATAATTATAAATATTTATTGATTTATAATATACTACTTAAAGTTAGACTACAACCTAATTGCAAAAACTAAAGCTCAGTGGAGGTTGCGTAAGGCCGTGCAAACTCCCCTAAGAGCCATGAAGAAAGCACAAGTACGGCGAGAGAGTGAAGGAATGGGACGAGGCAAGGGTGCTGCGACAAAGAAAGAAATTTAGGAACCGGATAGTGTTATCATCAAACCGTGGGTCGGGCAGTCATAGGGCAGAGTTGAGAAGTGGAGGGATGGACGCGACAGCAAGCATCATAGATGAAGAGACGAGCGAAATCGGGAAAAGGACGTGAATCGTCCACGTAAGTATTGAATACGCGAGGAGAAGTGGTGGTGTGGAATTAGGTCTAGGTGTAATGGTGAAGGGAAGGGTAGAAATAAGCGAGGGTAGCGAGGAGCAAGAAGACAACAAGAGGAGGTGAGTTTGGGACGTTCAAAGGCACAAAGGGTTTGTGTATAGCTGGGCGTAATAGGGTTGTGTGAATCAACGCTAGGGGGAGCGCATTTAGGCCGTAGGGGGGCATGATTGAGTGGTGGGGCAAGTGTCCATAACGGAACAATCCAGGGGGAGGGAGGTAGGGCCGGATAAACTAGGGTGGATGAGTCAAAGCATGATTGGACCGTGCAACAGCTCAAAAGGGACGGCCAACGTCTTGAGTAAGCCGGATGGCAACGAAAAGAGTGGGTAAAAAGAAAATACCGCAAAACGCCGGAGCTTTTAGGAGTTGTGGGGTCATGGATACAAGATACAACAACTTGAGTATTATAATTTGGCCCCCCATCCCTCACATGCCTCATCACGGATAGGGGGAAAGAGCAGACTTTTGCTGATGAAGGCGAAATCAATTTGTCAACAAAAACTCACCCCACATTTTCTGATGCCAGTAGTATGTCCAGAAAAAACTTACTCTCCGCAGCAAGTAACTGATGTTCGACTCTCCCTTGCATACTACCAAATCTGAATCTTCCAAACTGGTTAGTTGCATAAGCCCTCACAACAAGAGACTGCCGATATTTACAGTATCCTACAACGAACAATTAGTAAATGCGTTTGGAAAAAAAAAGAAGAAAAAAAAAAAGCGAGATGGAGAAGCTAGGGAGAGATAGGGGTAGCAAATGTCAGGCTGAAGGATAAGAAAAGCAATTGCTTGTGAGGAGAGCTTGTGACAAAGTGGTATGATCTTTTTGTTAAGTGGCAGGAACAGGGGAGGCTGGTGAGATGGGGGTGGCTTTGAATTCAAGTGGGATTCTGATTTAAAGAAATGAATCCAGAAGGTAGCCTTAGTATCTTTTGCTTTAGTAATAGGTTGTTGCAGGGCATTTCTTGGTTGACATTGATATATTTTATGTGCAATAACACAAAAAGGGGAAAAGATTCTTACTGAATACCATTCTTGGGAGAACAGCTGGCTACAATTCAATAGACTGAATGCTCAGCCCCAGCTGAAACTCCTTTTCGGTATAGCCCTTAAAGAATCCATCAGGTGATTCCATATATGAGCCTGTGCCAAATGAAAACCCACTCTCGGACCACAACCACAAATAATTT
>QFET01011072.1:0-83806 GCA_003316355.1 Tuber calosporum | reverse complement strand
ACCACAAATGGACCTCACAACCCCACGCGCTCCCCCCCCTGCTAGACCCTTACAGGCTCCTCACCCCAGGGCTGTCAACCCCTTCCCACCATGGGCTGATTCCTCCTCCCCCACTCCCAACCCGAGTACATCTGATTAATGAGTGTGCTATCAAATACCGTCCCGGCTGGTCCTGACCGGACTCCACAGCCTTCCTCACTTAAGCAACTTTCCTTCATCCAACACAACTGCCTCGGAAGGTGGATTGTGTTTCTTTCCCTTTTCAATAGTTTTAGAACTTGTCCCTCATCTCCACAGGTGGTTCTTATCTATGACCCGCCTGTATACCGTAACCAACTCCCTAGTTTTGCAGGGTTTAAGTCCTTCTACCCCCCTCTAGTCCCTGGCACCCCTCCTAAGGTTGCCACCTATGTTCTCACAGAGCTCCTACTGTGCTATTCCCTACTTCCCTGTTTTTACAACCGCCCCGATTTGATGGCAGTTGTTATTTTTTCCCCCTCTGGGTTATTTCACTCTAACCACTACAGGTTCAGGATATATAACCTTTACTCCACTAATGGCACATCTTCTAGGATTCGCAATGTCACCCCACAAGATGCCTTCAAATCCCATACCTTCCCCACACTTGTTGTGTGTGACTTCAACATCCACCACGCCACTGCAGACCCGTTACGTCTGGTCTCCTCTAATGAATATGCAGTATCCTCACCGTACTTTGAACTCAGCTCGGAGCTAGGCTTCCACCTGCTCAACACTCCTGGGTTCTATACACGATTCCCTTTTGACAACAGCTCACGGCCTGCTGTTCTCGACCTTGCATTCGCTAATGACCATCTTCTCCCCTTTTTCAGCACATGGGACGCAAGTGCCCAATCCTCTGGCTCAGACCACCTCCCCCTAAACCTTACTTTCTTGACCCCCCTTCTCAAGGTTGCCCTCCCATCTCCGGACTGGTCCAAGACTGACTGGGACACTTTCACCCCCCTCCTGGAGGCCCTTCAGATCCCTCCTCCCCCGACATACCCCACTGTTTCTTTAGTAGGCGAATGGCTGGCCAGGCACTTGGGCACCCTCACCGCACTGCTCAAAAGCCATACTCCATCTAAACGCCCGTCCATTAACGCCAAACCCTGGTGGAGCATGGAACTAACCCCCCTAAGGCAGGCCTTCCACCGTACCTCCAGGGATCACCACCACCACCACACCCCTAAGACATTGGCACTCGGCCGCCAGCACCGCAGCGCCTACTTCAAAGCCATAAAAAAGGCCTAGTCATCCCACTGGAAGGAATTCCTGGCCAATGTCAAACCAAGTCAGTGAGGACAGCAAGACGCCTCGCCTCTGGGCGACAGCCTGAGAGGTCCCCCTCCTTCCCCGACGCTGACACTCCTGCTGAAATTAACACCTCACTCCTGCACCACTTTTTCCCACCCAAGCCTCCGATTCCTTCCCCCTCCTTCCTACTCTACGATAGCGAAGCTACTCCCCTCCTCTCAGAAGAAATTTCCCATCCTCTTAGGAAATCCTCCAACACATCCGCCCCAGGACCAGACCATATCCCTTACGGGGTCTGGAAGAGGGTCCACTGCACCAACTCCTCCATTCTTCGAGACTTACTAGGCCCCCTCATGCTACTTGGATATCATCCACTCCCCCTAAAGAGAGCCAATGAGGTCGTCCTCCCTAAACCAGGCAAAGCCGACTACTCCTCCCCTGCCTTATTCAGCATTATTGTACTCCTCGAAACCGTCTTCAAGCTACTGGAGAGGAAAATTTCATGCCGCCTGGCCCCTATGGCCAGATCAGTCAGCCTGATACATCCAAACCAATGCCGCTCACTTCCGGGGCTCTGCACCTTCGATGCCTGCGCTGCCCTCTCGCAAGAGGTCAGTTCTCGCCAACACCCCAATAAGAAAGTCTCCTCCCTCTTCCTGGATATCAAGTGTGGCTTCGATAACATCTATGCCTCCTCACTCACACAACTCCTGCGCTCAAGGGGTATACCCAGATATCTCACCTCTTGGGTTCGCTCCTTCCTCACTGATCGCCATAGCCGCATGCTTTTTCAAGGGTCACCGGCAGTATTCTCACCTGTTTCTGTAGGGACCCCTCAAGGGTCCCCTATTTCTCCTTTGTTGTTTGTGATTTATTTTTCACGATTGCATTTTTTTATACCCCAAGGGGTTATTTTCTCCTATGTTGATAATTTTTCTGTTACTGTTTCTTTTGTTTCTTACAGGAGGAACATTCAGCTTCTTCAACAGGTGTTTTCTTTACTTACTTACAGGGCAGCCAAGCTAGAGGTCTCCCCCTCAGTCCCCAAGACTGAACTCATCCACTGGCGCACCCCCAAGGACCGCTCCCCAATCTCCATATCCCCAATCGGGCTAACTGGCTCCCTTTTCTCCCCCTCCTGATCAGTACGCTGGCTTGGGTACTGGTTTACACCAACCATGGAAACAACCACTCACTTCATCAAGAGGGTGTCCTTCGCTCAGGCTGCCTTCTCCACCATCAAACAACTCTCCCCTCCTGGCCTAGGCCTCTCCCCCTACATGGCACGCCGCCTTGCAGCAGGACTGATTCTCCATATCCTCACATACGGCGCTGACCTATTCTCACCAACTCAGGCAACATTGGACAAGATGACCACACTGTGGAACAGAGTCCTCCGGTGGGTCACCAACTGCTTCTCCTCAACCCCCATCTCGATACTCAACTGTGAGGCCTGCTTGGCTCCAATCTCCTCACTCCTGCCACACAGGAGGCACATGGCGGCCGTTCGCCTCACCTGCTCCTCCCCCCTCATCAATCCTGCTGCTGCCAGGCTAGCACCCTCCTTTCCCATCTCTGACCACTCCAACACTAGGCTGGGTCCGCGCCTCACACTTCGATGGCTCAAACAGAACTACATCCCCCTCTCTTGGGACAAGTACAAGGCGCCCCACTTGCCTAGGCGATACCTTCCAATTGACTCCCTCTGCCATACCCTACTCACCATTATCCCCACCGTGGGGACCTTCCCTCTGGCCGCACCACACCTGCTCCCTGCAGATGTCCTCCCTCCTGTACCAACAACTAGGAACTACCCCTTCCTCAAAAAAGCCTGTAAGGCTCTCCTCCTCAAGGATTGGACCCTCCAGGCCCCACCTCCACTCTACTACCGTTATGCCCCACGCCTGTCCCCTCACCCCTTTATGGGACTTGACAAGTTTGCTGCTGGCAGGATACACCAAATGACGTCTGGTAAAAGCTACCTGGCTGCCAACTCCTCCTGGGACGACCCCGATCCCATCCCCCTCTGCCCCTACTGCGAGGAGGATGAAGAGACCATGGTCCACGTAATCCTTCAATGTCCTGCTAAAGCCTCTATCCAGCTCCGCCACCTCCCTGGCATTGGCGGCCTTGGCCCTAGTTCCCCCATCTGGTCCTCAGTGGACCTTCTACAGGCCCTTCGTGCCTACATCCTGGAGTCTGCAACGGGCTTCCCCCCCTCCATGCCGGCCATTAGGTCACCCTCACCCTAGGACCGCTTGGCTGCCCTCCTTTACTGACTTTATTCTTTCATGATTTTATGAATATCCTTACTTATTAGGTTTGGAATTTTGTTATTTTCTTTCCTTACTTGAGTAGCCTCCATTGTGGGAGCAGTGACGGTATCGTTACGACTAGGAGATAGGCTTTTGTTATTTCCTTTGTTTGTTTGTTTGAGATTAACATTTCGTTTTTGCCATAGCTAACGCTTTATGCAGGTTCCTGTATCTTATCAGAGAATATATGAATTAAATAAAAAAAGAAAAAAACATACTTTATTTAAAAAATAAAGGACAACAACTACTACCAATCTACCTTTATACTTCAATACTCCACCTAAGGGTTCAGACACTATACTCTTAATACTGTATTGTATTTTCTTACTGAGACTATAAGGTCGTGCCAATATACAAAATTTTGATACGTTAGGAGCTCAGTATATATATAACTATATGACTTACACTTACTGGGTAACAACCTTTAGCATAAAACAAATTACTTGCAAAATAAAACAAATAATAAAATAAGTGATAATTATTACTGATATCAAGACAACATTTTCAGGCGAAACCATATGTTCACAGCAAAGCATTCTTGGTAAATTGATACGAAAATGTCTTGGCCCTCCTTGATAAAGCCAAGTTTTTAGATTGGTTAAAACCAAGTTCTTACTGCTGTGCCTTATTTCAAACCCAAACTACTCGCAAGTGCAAAGCAAAGTACTAATACTTAGGAACCTAAGTAACTTTGCTTAACCAAGTAAATACAGCTAAATCAGAAATAAAGGTTGCTTCACCTCCTCTTTCAGAATCTCCAGTACTAAACCTCAGATGTTATGCCATTAACTGAAAAGGTGGTTTATCATCCAGGTTCAAATTGTGCTCCATCCTAAAGCTGCCTCCCCCCAATAAGTACAGGACCTCGCATGCTATTATATAATATATGTGTAGTTTAAATAACTGGGGTGACAGAGTTATGGAAAAGGAAACTCTGTTTGAGGCAGGAGGGTATGAAGATGGAAATATACACTATGAGAAACAAGAAGAATTGTGCGATCCATACTAATAGGCGTCTGACTTCTTCCTTCTAACTATTGATTCCTAGGAATATGCTATTAGCCTTACACAAACCACGCCTAGCAATCTAGAAAGTGTTGTAATATAAATTCGCTAGATAAAATACTTGGTCCTTCATCGATGAACTCTAGGTTTTTGACAATACCAAGTAAGCTATCTCTGATGTTATTTCCGACTATATCAACCAGTACTATACCCTCTGGAATCGAATTCAAGACCATTGGTCCTTCACATCTGTTCTTGACCGAAATGCTTGACCATTTGCAATGAAATCGTTTCCTAAATTACTACAAGCTCAAGCCCCAGAGCTTCTCTGCTTCCTGTGCCTTTCTATATGTAAGGGTGTGGACCACTTTCAAAGCCAAAAGGGCCTTACCTATACAAATGTCTACATCAAGTTGTTAGACTTCTGACCCTTGGTTAACCCAATGGACAATAAAGCCTACAAAACCATGAATGTTAAATGAAAAGGATGAGAACCTTAAGGGAGAACTGCGGTCACATCCAAAAAATTTACCTCCTGCAAGAAGCATGAAACCACAGGTCATGTTGGGTATATCCCTTGTATGAGGGCATAAACCCGAGGGCAATATTCTAAAGAAGATGGAAAAGAAAGCTGGTAGGGCGGCAACGATTGGCAAGGAAAGAATATCACAACTATTCTGTACTTATACATCTGTCCTTCCAAGAAACAGGACTGCTAACCCATATAACTGGCCAATTGATACAGGCTCAAACGTACAGAAAATAACTAATCTATAACTATTCAAAAACTTTTATCCTAGTACAGGAACTGTGAAGTTAAAGGCCCTGTTTGGTAGCGCAGGGCCAATTCCAATGTTACCTACAAGGGAACCTTTCCCTTACATTTCAAAATAGAGTAACTGAGGGTCTGTTTGGTAAGGTAAAGGAACTGACTATCTATTTCAGCTATAGACCTAATACAATGGTTTTTATATAGACACAGGACCTATAAACAGTGCAATAACAATGTTAAAGTAATTTATATATCTCACTAGAATTAGAATTTCATTATAAATTTATCGGCAAGGCGTTCTCAATCTGAACTCCTATTTCACACAAGTCTACAATCGTGTACCTGCAGATAATCAGGTAATTCATCCAGCAATCATTCCTTGACGAAGGCAAATTGCATGAGGTGCAGCACTTTATATCGACTGCTTGCCTTCTCAAGAACATTTACATACTTCAGTTTGTTCTAGTTGCCGGTATACAGAAAATATCCTACGTGCATATCACATCCGAATTATGGATATTTTACGCATGCCAATCATGACCTTCTTCAATCTTAGAAACTCGATAACCAATCGTGGTATCCTTATACCTCTCTTGTGATATTGGTATTGAAGAGAAACTGGTTTTATTTTTGTGGATTGTCGGCCATAGGGCATCATATAGAGAGGCACAAGAACAATTTCTGCATCATTGATACACTTACTCATAGTAAGAAAATCCTTCAATTTATGTATCTATAGTGATTGACATATGGTATCTAAAGTTTTATTAATTGATCAGCCATTTTCAAAAGGGTTTTCAAGCATTTTTACCACTCTATGAGACCTTTGTCCATACTCCACCTAGTAATATTTCTGTATAAATCAGGAATGATTGGGCAAAAAGTCATGATTCAGTGACGTTCGTAAAGCTATTGCTTGTACCCATATCTCAGATTCTGTGCCAAGCTCCAAGGATGCCGTATATCACAACTGGATGGGTATTTTATCACAAAATGTACTAGCTGGTAGTAGTCTTGATATGAACTTCTTCTATGTGTGTCCTAGGTGGGAGGGATTAGCAAACGATGTAATAGTTCTGGAAAATTCAAAGCTTAATAGATTTCCCTAATAGAGGGATACTATCTATTGGGCAGATGACGGATATGGGCTGCGGAAAGGATTTCTAACATGATATAGGACAGTTCGATATTGTCTCTGAGAGCAGGCGAAATCAATGCAAGGGCTGCAGCCAAAGCAATGGCTTATTAACTTATGACATGCTTTGTTCAAATATATTATCAAATAGGCATTTATTGTATTTTGTCGGTATTTCTGTATTCTTAATACGGCTCCTGTGTATTATCTTAATATTCAACCAGAACTGATTCATATCATATGAGCTTTACATAACTTTAAAACTCATCGTGTAATTGAAGCAGATGATGAATTTAACAAGGATTTGGATCTATTACATATAGGGACTGACCTGGATGATGAAGAAGGAATATCTGTAGAGGGTGAAGAGAGTCACAATAATGAACCTAGAATGGATACCAGAGATGTGAAAATGTTACGAGATCCTAGAGCTACAACAATGTGGCTTCACTATGTAAATCATTAAAATAGAGAGAGATAATATTAACTACAACTACATAATTAAATTTTAATGGAGGACAATATGTCTCCACAACCAACTTCCCTCATTCGGTCCGCTATCTAAAGCAAGCAACACTTTAGCCTTAATATTACCTTCAAAAACATCATAGCTAGAAAATATATCATTTGTAGACCAGCCAATACAACCTTTATAGTTTTACTGAACGTAGGTAATAGCTTGATGAAGGGAGGAGGTAACAATAGGCAATGTGATCGCCTCAGAGATCATATACTCAACAGCTGTAACCAGGCGATTGGCATGGTTGTCTGGGCGACTACGTAAACATCATAGTATTGGGTTCAGACCATAATTGGATAACTCTATCCTCTTAGAAACATTGCATTTAGAGATTTACCTACTAGAATTAGAATCAAGGGTAGTCTCTAGAGAGCGGAGAGATTCCAGTCATTGGGAACCGAGAATTCCAAATTTTGGAGAGATTACAGGGACCCCTGTTGCCTGAGTACCTTCAAATACCACTTGCATGGCAGAAGCATTTGCAATTGGCTTATCTGGGAATTCCCTGATTCCTGGTTGCTTTTTAATTTCCATGCCCAAGCATTATCAATTGCTGATTTAACTCCAGTGGCTGGTTCATATCCACTTCCACCTAGCTCGCTTGGTGGTGTCCAGATATTCCATTTTTGTCTGAGTGTTTCAAGCATAGTTTGACAATCTTATCCCATGAGTTTGATCTCGCATGCAGAGAATACCGGTCCTATTTGTGCAATAGTATTCCAAAGTTCGATTTTAAAACCATTTTCGGGTCTTATTCCACAACTGATAGTATTGACCTACTCACTCAATAGAATAGTGCTCTTTGCTAGTGAGCACTCGATGGCTCCGTCACGGGGCTTGTGTGTCTTAGATAACTTATTTTTAATAGAAGAAGGTCCTCCAGAATCATCTGCAATGACAGCAGGATTTTCCATACTTCCACTTGAGATAAAAGCCAGATTCTGTTTATCATTATTATTATCCATTGAGGTTACAAGTGTAAGCAGGTGGTAGGACCCTGACCTGACAAAGGAGCTGAAAAGAAGAGTAGACAGTGAAGGTTAAAGGAGGTGAGGGAGCCAGGCGAGATCTGGGGAGATAGATGAGGGGCGAGAGGAAGCTATGAGGGTAAGTGATAGCCAGGAGTAAGCCAAGAGGTGTAGCAAGAGCTAGGAGGAAGCCAAGCAGCGAACTGGGAGCCAAGAATAAATGAGGAAGCAGTGAGGAAAAGTAGGAGCTGGAGTCATGTGGAGCAGTGGTAGAGAGACTGGGGATAGAGCTGACAGGCGGAGAGGGAAATGAGTGAAGAGGAGCAGGAGACAGATCTGGAAGGGAGCTGTGAGGACCAGTTTAAGCAGAGAGGAACAGTTGAAGCAAAGAGGCGAAGTAGGAGATGGAGATGAGAAGAGGAAAGTGGACTTGGTGGTAGCTGAGAAGAGAAGAGGGAGCTGTGAGGAGGCGAGGATGCTGAGAGGAGTAGGAGGAGGATCTAGGAGGAGCTGAGACAGAAGGGAAGGAGATGAGAGGAGGAGAGGGAGCCAAGAGGTGGAGAGGTAGCCAAGAGGGGAGAGATCCAAGAGGAATGGTCAGTGCCGGAGCGAGTCAGATGAGAGGAAGCCGGGTGGTAGAGAGGAAGCACAGAGTCTGGGGTTGAAGTTGGAGGTAGTGGTACGGTAGTCTGGTCTGAATTCAAGAAGGTTGTTACTGTAGTGTAGACAGCATAAATTTAAATCTCTAGTAAGATTCGTTTCACGATGCCCAAAGGTGAAATTTTTCGGGTGCTCGCCTAAGTGAATTGTTGTGCCCAATTGTCAACTGTTCCCACTTGTACATCAATTGCGCAGTGAAACAATCTAAAATAGGCCCTGCATAAACGAATAGACCCTAAGTAATTATTCAGTAAAGGAATCATCTAGTA
Source organism: Tuber calosporum (assembly GCA_003316355.1). NCBI lineage: Eukaryota > Fungi > Ascomycota > Pezizomycetes > Pezizales > Tuberaceae > Tuber > Tuber calosporum. The sequence continues at coordinate 74,887 of QFET01011072.1, read as the reverse complement.
GAGGGACCGTCAAGCTTATAGCCGAAAAGTCATATAGTCAGGTAGCTACAGAATTCCGTAAACAGGTTCTATGGCCTCAAAAGTTGGGTCAAAGTAACTTGTTGATAAATCTTGCGATTCTTTATTTAAGACAAGGTACTTTATTGCCTGGAGTGCTGGGGCTGATCTGTTCATATACATGGGTAATAAAGGATAGATCAGATGGGGAAAGTTTGGCAGTCGAGACTATATTATATAAGTCGAGAAAGTAATGTCGAACAAGATGATATATATGTAATGGCATGAAGCCCTAAACATCTCAGATTATCCTACTGTAATAGTACCAACTATTTAGACTATCCCCCAATCTACCAAAATCTGAAAGATTTGACATGTGAAACTTGCATTACACACAAATCAACAAAATGCAAACTGAACATAGAGAATAAAGATCTGAAAACCCCCCCTGACTTAATACACTCAGACCTTTCTGGAAAGTTTTCAACCGCCTCTTTCTCAAATTGCTGGTTCCTAAGTCATCTATATGGATGACTGTACATGGTACAGCTGTATTTATTGTTATAAGGCCAAACCTGATAACATTAAAGTGTTCAACCAAATTATAAAGGAGAGTCATACTTAGGACAACACTAATGGTGAGCAATACAGGACGGATCATAGTGGAGAATTTGTAAATAAAGATATGACAACCATGTTTGAAAAACTGGGTATCATATATGACAAAATACCTCCTTCCTCATATATATCTAATGGTATTCCTGCAAGGTATAATAGGACACTTATCACCTCACCACGCTAAATGTTATCCTTCTTACATAGTGTTTATAAGTTCATTCAATTACAATTGTGGTATACTTTGTGCACATCCTGCCTAACCAATTCATAGGAAAACTGACACTCCATAAATCTCTCTATAATAAGAAGCTCTTAGTAAATAACCTATCCTCTTATTAAACTAAAGGCTTTATTCATATACTTGAGAAAAATAGAAAATAGGCAATTAAGATACAGTCCGTGGCCTTAGAAGGATACTTGTTGGATATACATCCTCCAGCAAGATATACCATATATACATACTAGCATTGCATGCAATCACCAATTCATGTCAGCTCTACTGGACAACCAAGACGATAATACCGGATGATACCAAGGTACCTAAATCCTCACTAGATACTATTGTAAGAACCTACACTCCTTTCTATCAAAGAGTTCGGGCAACTGATAAACTCTAGCTAAAGTAGAATTAGACTAACTAACTATGGAAGTACGTCCACCATGACCGCCTGACCATCCTGATGATTATGACCATCCCCATCCCCCGAAGAATCACCAGAACACCTTGTACTAGAAGTAAATCTTAAATTCCTCCTGAGATATGGTCTAAATCTAGAAGAACCTTTCGCCCGCTACAATACTTTGTGAGAAATATCACACTAGTATCAGACAACGATTGCAAAACATCCTGCTAAGCAGTCTATTGCTTGCGTAAGACACAATATTCCCATGCCTTAGACAAGGATATAAAGGCATTAGAGACAAAGTGGTACTTTATATGAAGTAGACAAACTATTAGAATGCAACATTATAACCAGAAAAGGGGTTTTAAAAACCTAGAGATATAATGATGGTATATTAGAGTGTTAGTAAGAAGGGTCAGAGGTGAAAGGATTTTCACAAGGAGTGGGTTTGGACTTTGAAGATGCTTTCAGTCAGGTTATCCAATAATAATTGCTCTACTACCTACATGCAATATGCACTAAAAACATATGCCGCCCGAGGCAATCTGATAAAAAATGTGGATTCCACAATAGGGAGTTGAGGGAAGAAGTTTACATGCGACTGTTGGCTAAGTTCGGTCATACTGATAAAGTATGGCGACTTAATGATTATTTGTATGGACTCTAGCAATTTGTGAAAGAATGGAAACCTTCGCTTGATCGATACTAAACCTAAAAAGGTTTTACGACATCCACCCTAGATTGATACATGTGTGCTCATAGTAAACAGGTCATGTATGTAGTTGTGTATGTTGACCTCGGCAGTGTATACACCTCCCCACACTGTAGAAGCAAATGGTCTTCTAGATGCCTTGAAATCGCAATTCTGGATTACGGACTTATGGGAAGCTAATTTCCTACATGGCCTACATATCACCTATACAACAGACAGGGTAAAATTTGCTAAAAATAATACTGCAAGTCTCTCCTGAAACTATATTCCAGGGAAAACTCAAACGCAGTATCTACCCTCTTACCTAAAGGTATTTAACTGGAGAACAGGAGAGTGGAAGTTTAAATACCCTACATGCTCATATACGAATCAATAATAAGATCTCCTATGAGCGTGAAAACTGGTAGGAGGCCTGATGTAGTGAATATGATATCTATTCTTGCACTATATTCTCTTGGTCTGAGGAAGCTCCACCGAAAGGACCTTAATCAACGGATTTGGTAATTATATAGTAGAAAAGACCTTGTACTCTTCCACAATTGTACAACCTCAAGGGCCATGAACACCAATATAGATAAAGACTTTGCAGCATGTCTTCATACTCGGCACTGATCATCAGGGTATGTTATACTTTTTAACTATCTCACTATATCTTAATAGTCGAACAAACAAGCCTTCGTCACAATATCTATTCTAGAAGCTGAATAATTCTCTATATCTCTAGCAGAACAATAAATCTACATCTATATCAAAAGTCTGTACGACATTCACCTTGTGTTACGATAAAATGCTGTCATCGGACTTGCAACTGCTAACTACTTCTCTATAGGTTGGATGACGATAACTGGGCCATCGTTATAGAATGGTACCGGGCGTGGCGCTAATCTCAGCCACCAAGGTAGGAGTACTATTGCAACGAGTAGTACTAGGCGAAGATCCACTATTGTTCTTAGTCCTATACCTACATTGTATTGATAGTCAAATCCCAATAATTTCTATCACATAACGCCAATAGAGGAGCTGGAGGGTAAAGAGGCAAAGTAATTGTATAGGAAAGAGCTTAGATGGGTGTGTGAAGAGTGATTAATACAGGCAGTTTTTGCCTTTTTTTTCAAAATTTTTTTTTTTTTGTTATATCATATATTCGTTGTTAAAGTACATAAACTTGCATGCAGCCTAGCTATGGTATAAACCAAACCTGTATTCCAAAAACCAGAAATAAAAGAAACAAATGGCACATTAAAGCTCCAACGGACATGTAACTGTCCATACACCTCTATGGTCATCTCAAGTAAGGAAAGACAATCCCAGGAAACATACAGAAACCAAGCAATCAGGTGCCGAAAGACCACAAATTATCAAAAACTTGAAGACGAAAAGAGAGTGAGGGCAGGAACCCTATAGGGGAGGGTGCAACCTTAGGAGGTGGGGATGAGGGGGGGTATAGCAACATGGCCGGAGGGAAGCCAACCTGTATGTCTTGTAGATAGGAGACCAAGTTGAGGAGAAGTGGTATAGAAGACCAGATGGGGTCGTCAGGGCCTATCCCCATTACACCTTCGACGTGGTGTCTGCTGGCCTCAGCGGTGGCAGTGCAGGAGAGTATGGCATGCTGGAAGTGTGCGTCGAAATCCCCACATTGTGGACCTATGGTGGACTTCCTTCGGAGGCGCTGTAGGTATGAAGACCTAGGTAGCTCTTGTGGGCTGGCATCTGGTGAATCCGTCCCGCCATGAACTTGGCGAGCCCCATGAAAGAGTTTGGCGACAGAGAAGGTGTGTATGGGTAGTAGTATGGGGGAGGATAGGCCTCTCCACAGTCGTTGATGAGGTTCATGTGCACCCCCCTCCTAAGGCTACTATAGGCGGCGTGCAGGGTAGGTAGCGGAGGGTGTGGAGGACAGCGGCGTGCGACATATACATGTCGCAAGGGGGTAAAGGGAATTGATCCCAGGATAGGGAGGATGAGGTGGGCCATTGTATCCATCGGGAGGAGGGTGCGCACTAGTGCGCAGGGAGGTGCATCTTAACTACAGGGCGCCTAAGGGTCCTTATATAGGAACACTTCCCGAACACCCTAAACATGGTGACTCATACCTATGAGTCACACTAGCGGCATGACTCATATTGAGTCATACTATGAAATCGATCAGCTAACTCCTATGAGCCAACTGCAAAGTGTTTACAACCAAGCAAAAGTCATAAACAAATCATGTCACCTAAAGAGGTCATACCTGCGAATCCCATGACTCATAATGTGAGCCATATGCGAAATTCTTTACATCATATGACTCACCAATGTGGGTTATGTGCACAATCAACCAATTACAATATAACAATCATAGAACTAGTGTGCATCATGTGAGAGCCGATGACTACTACTGAGTCAAAGTGCGAATTCTGAGAGCTTTATGACTCAAAACTATGAGTCATGTATAAGCCTGCCTGGCTTAGTCACCAATTGTAACTTTAGCTTTCGTCACCGATCAACCTGAGTCCCAGCAGGCTCAACCTCCTATTCTTGTCAGTCATTCCCCACACCTGCGCAATTCCTTTTTCAACTTGCGGACATGATGTTCGGCTTGCAGCCTACTTTTGCGGACTTCTGCCAATGTTAGGTTTGCCGTTCTGATCGTTTATTCTGGGTCGGCAATGATCCTCAGGTAGGTCTGCAGGTCCTGTTTTTGTGTCTGAAAGGTGGCTTAAGCGGTGCCAAGTTGGTTTCGTAACCCCTAAATCTGTTGTTCCAGGCATTCCACATCTGGACTAGTATCAGTTTCAATATTTTTGCCCGCCTCTCTCTTCAACTGTTTCCTCAAAGTTGCCTTTCTTATCCGTATGTGTACATCATTTTCGTTCCTGGGTGCTGATTCCCCAGTTCGTCATGGGTAATACCCTGCATCGATTTTGTCGTGTCGATGGACACAGCAGTTGTCCTTGAAACAGTGGATCCAGGACATGGCCTTGTGTGGTTGTTGTTGTTTCTGTATTTTCTTCTATTTAGGAAACTAATTAGATCCTTGCTTATCGCGTATATGAACATGGCAGTCGTCGTCATAGCAGGCAGTCCATGAAAGAGCTTTATGTTCTTCCTGTTTTTGTCTTTCCTCCTGCATTGCATATGGGGGGCTCATTGGTGTGACAGCTCTTAGGCTATCGCTTCAACTGGCGGCAGGTCCCAAGGAAATTTGTTCCTTAGGTGGTTCCTCCACAGTTTCAATTTTGACTGTAACCCATTGGGGCCTTTTCTAGATACGGCTGATGAAAACATTTACGGTGATGGAGGCATTGTTGAAATTCTCAGCAGGGTACTACGTTTTGTCGTGTTCAGGTTAGTGGCCGGTCCACATGGCTTGGTATAACAGTTGTGTTCTGTGGACACGTGAATTGATGATTTCTTCAAGTTCTTGATAAGCTCTCTCATTTGATTTCGATAGGAGGTTTTGGTAATTGTCTTTGAGAGGGGAATTGATTGTTGTGATAGGGTTCAATGAGTGAGATGTGTAAGGTGTTTTGGACCTTCGTCTGTTGGGGCAGGGCCAATTTATAGGCACCTGTGCCCACCTTTGTAAGGATCTTGAATGTTCTGATTTTCTTGAAGTCAAGCTTCTTGCATGGTCTTGTGGTCCTGATGTTCCTTGGCAGTAACTAGACCGTATCGCCTGACTTGAGATTCAGATCGAGCTTTCTGGACAGATGATAATTCTCCTGTTGTTTTAACTGTGCACAGACCATTTTCTGACGTAGGATACTGTGCAGCTGACTTATTTCTTTCTTATTGGTTCTCTCTTTTGGTATCATGTAGCCAATTACCTCATGCTCCGGTTGGTGCCCATAATTCGCATAGAATATTGTGGTCTTTATTGTTTCTTGTCTTATGTTGTTGTATGTGAATTCTGCAAATAGTAGTAGGTCGGCCCAGTCGTCCTGTTAATTGTTGATATAGGCTCCTAGGTATTGTTCAATTATCTCATTTATCCTCGCGGTTTGTCCATCGGTCTGAGTATGGAAGGCTGTATTCAACCTCCTCTCTATCCCAAGTGATTCCACTATATCTCTCCATCATTCCAATGTGAACATTGTTCCTCGATCTGTGACAATATCCTGTGGTAGTCCATATATGGGAAATATTTTCCTCAGGATTATTTGCACAAAGTCTTTTGTATTCATGGCCTTGTTGTATTATGAAGTGACTCATTTTAGTTAAGCAGTTGATTACACCAAGTATGGCACCATAGCCAGCTGATATCGGAGGTCCGTGAGAAAGTCCATTGCTATGTATTTCCACGGTTGGTGTGGTTCTACGTTTGGCTGCAGTAGTCTATATGTTGCATGCCTGATTGCTTTTGTCCTTTGGCAGGTATCACAGTTTTTGACATCTCCTCTGATATCGTAACACATCTTTGGCCGGTAATACTGTCTGCCTAGAAGCGCGGTAGTTTTACGTGTTCCCCTATCGCCGGCTGTTGCTGGATCGCGGTTTTGTTGTATTATCGTTGTCCTTGTCTCCTCCTCTTCTGGGACCTAAATTTTCCCTTGATATCAGAGGTATCCCTCTTTGCCTTGGCATGCGCCAAGTGCTACTCCTTTCATCTCCTTGTCTCCTGTTGCCAAGGCATTGTAGATTGTCCTTATATGTATATTAGCTTTGCTTGCATCCAGGATTCCTGTGTCCACTTCTGTAAACTTCACCACTTCCATTGCTTCAAAGCAGAGTTGTACTGGAATCAGGTTTTCTATGTTTCTGTAGAAGCCTCTCTTCATTTTTCCCTGGATGGCTTCCACTCTTGTCGTTAGAGAGTCTGGCTTTCCTACTTCTTTCCCAGTTCGGTATTGTATTTGAACGTCGTATTGGCTGAGTGTTTCGCTCCAGCGAATTTGTCGGTCATTTAGTTCTTTTGTAGTAGTAAAGGGAACCAGGTTCTTGTAGTTGGTAATTATCGATACTGGATGTCGACTCCATTTTGCATATCTTCTCCATTCTTTTAGAGCTTGCACCATTGCTAATACCTCTTTGTCATGTATGTCGTAGTTGCATTCTGCGGGTGACATTGTTTTCGAGCGGTATGCCACTGTTCGCCATTAAGCATCCTCCCCTTTTTGTGATAACATGGCGAAGCATACATATTTTGAGGCATCAGTTTCAATGATGATATCTTTCTCAGATTCATAATGGACCAGGAGGGGTGCAGAGGTTAGCTGTCTGCGTATTTCATTGAATGCCTATTGTTGTCAGTCCGTCCAGTTTCATGTGACCTCTTTCTTGGTGAGCTCATATAGGGGTTTGACGATACTGTTGAACCCTTCTATGAATAGCCAATAGAAGTTGCAGAATCCCAAAAAGCATTGAATGCCTTTCTTGGTCTATGCTGGTTCACATTCCCATATTGCTTCAGTCTTGATAGGATCGACACTGACTCCGTCTCCTGCGATGATGAATTTCATGTATGTGGTCCGTTCTTCGTGTAAATGACACTTAGAGTTTGAGTCCATGCTTCCGCAAAGCTTCCATGATATTTTAACATGAGCTCGGTGTTGTTTCTGGTTCTCCACGTATATCAGAATATCGTCTATATAGCCAATACAACTAATATCTAGGAAGCGGTTTAGGATTCTGTTGACCCATCTCAGGAAGGCTGCTGGGGAGTTCTTAAGTCCTAAGGGCATTACCGTAAATTCTATATACAGTATTTTGTCGAAAATGTTGTTTTCCATTCATCTCCTACCCTGATCCTGATATTGCGGTATGCATTTCGGATATCGAGTTTGGTAAATATTTTGGCTGTCCTCATCCTATATAAGGCTTCTCCTATCACTGGTAACCGGTATCGGTCCCTTGGGTTGACTTCGATGAGTCCTTGGTAATCCACTCATAGTCCTAGTTTACCATCCTCTTAATGACCAACAGGATTGGTGATCCTACGTTCGCATAAAAATCTTGGATCAAGCATCGGTTTTTGTGGACACAGAGGTATACTCTTAGTTATTCCTGCTCTCTTTCTCCCAATGGGTACAACATTCTTGCTGGTACCATTTCTCCTCTCTTTAGGTTGATCTCTAAATGAGCCTTCGGCCAGTGTGGTGGTAGCCGTGTTTCTTCTTCCTCCTTGAACATATCCAGGTACTGGGGATATTCCCTTGGAACAATATTACGTGTATTCTCCTTTACTTGTCTTCTCTTTGCCTTGATGGCGAATTCGGTGCTGACATTGATTGCTTCAATCTTGCTATACTTGTTTGCCTTATAATCCATTTGAGAATATCTGTAACCTCGCCCCAGTGTAACGACCCCTAGATCAGTTGGTATAGCTTCCGAACCTCAGCCCAGCCAGTGGTCCTACTAGGGCGTGGACAGGAAGGGTACCAGACACCTGCAAAGTAACATAGCAACCAGGAGTACCTTTCATGAAGAAAGGGTACTTAGGTAGTTAGTTAGATAGGGTAACCCAGCGAGGCCAGGTAACCTTGGTGCACACTTAGATAGGATAACCCCGCTAGACAGGGTAACTCAGAGCTACAGTCAGGCAGGGTAACTCTCTTGAGCAGGGTAAGCCGGAAGCATGGTTAGGCAGGGTAACCCTTCAGAAAGGGTAACCAATCTCCTCAGTTAGGCAGGGTAACCACTTAGGCAGGGTAACAGGGAAGCCCTAGGAAAACATGGTAAGCAGTGTAGATGCCGCCGGGCGTGCTACATTTGTGTAACAAGGTGCTCCTAGCTCGTGGAATCGCGTGTAACAAATAGGTCAGTTACGCGGAACCTTCTGGTAATGCAAAGGAGCGTTATACAGACTTCCGCAGCGATTTGCACCATGATAGGGCTCAGTTACCCTACCTTGGGGATTGCAGGGGAAATCGTGGACCTCAAGTTACACTCCCCTGACATTACGTGAAATGCAAAATCCTACTACAAGTACCCCAGCGTGTATGGAGTGATTTTAGCGCGTCCAACACCCCCTTGGGGCTCCCACGTTCGCCCCTTGCGACGGGTGGGAAAGGGTGACAGTTGGTAAAGGCCTAACAAAACTATGAAATCGCAGGTGGGAGCGTAACCCCGTTTAGGTCACCGCTCTCCTTGCGGCAGGATGGTCTCCTCAGGTTATATATAGGGGTGGGCGATGGCCGACCCGGGCAAGTTGATAGTATTGAGATCAGATGGCCTTCCGAGGGTACTCTAGGTGCCTATAATCCCTATGGGAGTTATGGGGGTCCCACCGAATAGCTATCTGAGAGTCAGGGATAAAAGGAAGTTAGTCTGGAAAAAACTCTACTATTTACACAACGATAGCCCAGGCGCTATACCATTACTGAGGGACGTTACAGGACACAAAGAGGCATTCAGTCTGATCATGGCTAAGGTGATCCCGGAACGGTTGGCTATAGGTAGCGCCCTTTTAGCCAACTGACTAAAGACACTTACCGGGGGAGCTACACTGTCACAAGAAAAGCTGCCGACAGGCCAAGTAGACACAGGTGACTGCAGTGCTTGCTTAGATGGAAAAGCCATAGGGCTACTGAGTCTCATACCTAGATTTGGGGTCAATTCCGGATTGTCAGTTGGCCATTGACAAGACGGCTATCCTAGAGGTTTTTCTCTCCTGTAGGCATAATCAAAATGCATTGCAGAAAACCGTTATGATTGCTGGACACAACTTATCTGAGCGATCCACAGGCCCTGAAGTTAAATCCGGAAGGGCCATGTGTCAGATGATCGCTGAGTGGAGATTGGAGCTCTCTTAACGGTCGGAGTAGGGATGTGTGTCGTTGGCTTTATAATTCTACTTAAGCAAACGCCAACGGCACTCTACTCTGATAACCAACTATCCTCTCAAGAAGACTTGAATTGAGTGAAGCTCAGGCTTAACGTTATTAAGTTTTATCATTTGATTCAATTATTTTATCCTTACCTTCAGTGAACTTTTCGTTGAGTCTTTTGGTTCAGTCGCAACCTTGGGATCCATCTTCCTATAGGGTGCCCCTGTTAAAGTATATCATTAAGCTCTTCGCTTAACTCTCTCCTGAGAATTGTTGCTCATCGAGACCCCTTTCTGACATTTACGAGTACTGGTAACCTTGTCAGGAACAAGTAGCCCAGGGTGGAAAGTATTATGTCTGAAATGTCTCTTACGCGTTCACAACGGACTAACGTCCCTCGCACACTGGGTCCCCTCTTGGATTACGATGTTATCGCAGACCTATGGGGCCTGTGTTGGGAGGCGGTTACGAAGTTCCTTGAAGTGGCACCGATTGAGGTGCCTGAGGAATGTCACACCATGGTGGTCCCCCATCCTAGGACATCCATGGAATCTATGACACACAATCCCTCCGTGATGGTACCTGAGGCGGTCCCTGAAGTGGTTACTTTGGAACGTTTCACCCACGAAGTCTTTGAGAATTACATCTTACATGAAGTAGGCTGTAGGTTCGTGGAAGCCCAGTCCCAACACGAATGCTTTGTAGAGGCAAAGCAGACCTATTTTCATGCGAAAATGGTCAACATGGTCACCTACCGGGTAAAGAAGGTTCAAGATGCCTATCGCCAGCAGGTCATGACAGCGCAAGCCCTGAAGGGTCGCCTAAAGGCCCTCGAGTGGGGTGTGAGTCAAGGAATCAGCATTGATTCCTAAAATTATTTGATTATGGAGCAAGCTCTTCCGCTTCCCCTTTTCCGCACAGGACCGATCAGTTTTGCCCCGCACTTTGCGGAAGCCATGGCAAATGTTACATGGCATGAGCATTTAACGCCACATGCCAGGGAACCTTGGGGTCTTGGCCTCACTCCAGGCACATCGCGGGTATCACCTTTTGCCCTCGCTGTTGAAGCCCGCCTAGCCAGCCGATCTCCGAGCCCTTTTGGGTCAGGCACGGTGCAGAGGTCTTCATGCCTCACAGGGGTAACAAAGGACAAGAGACTCGCAAAACTTAAAACTACGACTGCCGTGGCAGCCCTTCCGGCAGAGCCATCAACGCCAACCATAGTTTAAGAAGCTGATCGACCATATGCGGAGGCAGAGGCAACTCGATTGCCAGCACCACCACAAAATCCGGCACCGCTTGTCATCCCGGCAGCACCGCCGGCTCCAGCCAAACCCACGGGCAGCGCCAGGAGGACTGGGCTTTCAGGGGTTGAAGCGCAGTCGGCTACGGCTTATTGTTCTCCAGCTTGTAGGATCGAGGGTAGACCTGAAGGGCATATCGCATTTCACCATTGCCCGCCATGTACGAAAGTGACCAGCGAACCGATAATGCAAAATCCCAAAGGTCTGAAGTTGAAAAAGACCCATTGTCCTTTTTGTGGTTCGGAAGACCATACGGATGTTGGAGCTGGTCCCCGCTTCCAACAGTTAGTTCAGAGGGAAGTGGATAAGGTCCTTGCTGCTAATGGTCCTCCATCCCCCGTACCTCGCATAAGACTGTTTTCACCACAGGAAGCGTCTCCCCCAGACGCCAGTTACGAAAGCTCAGAGGACGGCTTTAGCGGATATGAGGAACCATTAGGACACCGCGGTGGAAACACTGGTGGAGATGGTGGTAGTAAACCACCAGGTGGTAGTAACGTCGGCGAAGCAGGAGAACCGTGTGATTCCGACTCCGAGAGCAGTAGCGACGAATCCTCATCCTTTCTCTCCGATCTCTGCAGATTTCTGGGCCGACGCAAGTCGTACTGGAATAAGGCTAATAAGCGATGGTATGATGAGCGGTGTCAATCCTTGACGGACTTTTTTAGAATATCCAACAACAAATCCTCACTTGGCAGAAGAATCCAGAGAAGTTCGGTATCAAGGGGTTCAATGGAGACCCACTTGACACACAGCGATTCATCCAGGATGCGGAGATTAGGTTCTACTACTATCGGCACTGTAAGCTGTCTGATATGGATGAAGTCAGCCTGATCATCGCGCTTCTTGAAGGGGCCGCGAAGAAATGGTACAACAGCATCCATGTGCACATTAGCTAGGATACCGCTCAACGGGCAGGAGTGACCATTAAGCCAAGCAATGAGTTGCCCACTTGGAAGGCTTTCGAAAACGCCTAGAGTTCAGTATCTGCGGTCACTGAGATCGGGATCGTGCTATTCGTGATTGGAATGGTTAGGCTATGAAGCCAGGAAAGGTGGACCAATTTGTCGTTGAACTCATTCGCTTAGCCAGGGGGTTACATTATGACGCCGTAGTAGTTAAGGACAAGGCCCGCATTGGCATGACCGCTCAATTGCAAAATGCTAGGGGACTGAAAAGTCCACACCCGCAAGCATACATCGATTACCTAAACCTGCTTCGCAACACCGGCCATCAGCTTGAAGACCTTGCATCCTACAACAGAACGGTTGTTAAGGAAAAGACTACCATCCACGAACGAGGAGATGACAGGTCCGCGGTCGGTAAGCGACAACTAAAGAAGGACCGAGGCCCTGGGACCGGAAATTCCCGTCCTCAAGCAAGCACGGCCAACCCCTCCCGGGTTTAGAAATCTGACTATGAAATCAAACATCGGAATATTCCCCCTTCTCTGATTGACAATAGCCATCGGTTAAAGCAATGTTCGCGGTGTGGAACCGAGAGTCACATTTGGAAACACCGTACTGCTCCCGAAACCATAGTGCAATCAATCAAACCCTTACAGAAGCAGTCTGCTTCGCAGGCTGAGCATTTAGCACCTACGGTATCTAAACACCGTCGCATTGAGGCTCCATCCCCTGTTGTCAAAGGGGTTACCGAGGTCCCCGGCTCCCCTCTGATTTTGGGGGTTGATACCAATAGAAGTAATTAGGTAAGCCCTTTAGGCAGTGTCTGAGAAACCAGACAGCTGACTACCACTCTTTGCATTAAGGCGTGGAGGAAAGATAGTAGAAGGAAAGGGAAATCGGACTAGGTGAGTCCCCTCACCCTTACGAAAGAACAAGGCTGATCCGCCACTGTCAGGACAGGGTGGAATTACGGGTTTTCTTTTGTTAAGGTTTTGCGAGGGTTTATTTCTTATTTCCTTTGTTGGTTGCTTTCCTTGTGGAAGAACGCGAGATAGTCTGGTTTCATTGGTTTGTTTCACTTATGTATATCAATCAGGCAGGACTTGATTAAGCATTAGAACTTGTTTACAAGTTTACTGGATGAGGGTAAAATACCCGAAATCTCGCAGGCGTGATAGTAAACACCTAAACTTTATTGAATAACGAGAGATACATTATGACGCTTAAGCGAACAAAACCTCTTAGCGAAGAAAGACCCGCTAAGCGGCCTAGGCTAGTTGGCCCTGCGCCCCACACTAGGTCAATACACCTGAAAGTCCGCTTGGACTGGAATTTCAAGAAGCATAGAAATAGTAAGGAAGCCTTACTTCAGTTGGACAGTGGCGCTACGGGTGCCGTGCTAAGGAGAGATGGGTTAAGAGAGCTCAATTACCATGTATCCGTCGGAAACACCTAACACCAATATCTGATGCAAGTGGCAACCAGATTCCAGTGTGCGCGGAACATTACACCACGACGGTGAGAATGAAGATAGGCGACCATGTGAATGATATAAGGTTCGCACTTGCAGATATGCCGGACACCAAGGTAGACGGCTATCTTCCGAAGTCGTGGTTGAAGGACCACAATCCCGATATTGACTGGGAAACTGGTATTCTGAAGTGGCGTTCAGAATACTGTAAGATAAAATGTCTTGTCGCTAAGCGACGAATGGAGTTTATTACCAGTGAAGAACTCCTAGCCGAGGATAGTAGTCAAGTATACCCTTTGGGTATGGCAATAAATACTGGAGAAGATGGCAAGGACATTAGCGTCAGCGTACTACCAGAATATAGGGATTATGCAGATATTTTCAGTCAAGAAAATATAACTTTCCTTCCCCGGCATACTGAGTTTGATCACAGGATTGAACTCGAGCCGGAGGCCAAACCGGCATCGGGGCCCATATACCCCCTCTCTAAGCGAGAATTAGAAGTACTATATAACTACATCCAGGAAATGGAGGAACAAGGGAAGATCCGGCATTCTACGTCGTCCGCCGGAGCTCCTATCCTGTTTGTGCCGAAGTCAACAGGAACGCTACGGTTATGTATCGACTATCGAGGGCTTGATAAGATTACTATTAAGAACAAGTATCCTTTGGCTTTGATGAACGAGCTATGTGATAGGCTCGGGAAAGCCACAGTGTTCACTAAACTGGACCTGAAAAATGGCTATTTTCTCATCCGGATGGCACTGGGTGAAGAATGAAAAACCGCCCTTAAGAGTCGCTATGGCCTGTACAGGTATACGGTAATGCCGTTCGGGCTATGCAACGCACCATCTACCTTCCAAAGTATGATCAAAAGCGTATTTAGGGATATGCTTGATGCAGGAGTCATCGCCTATATGGATGACATCTTGATATACTCAGACACGATCGAAGAACATGTTTCGTTAATTAGTCAAGTAATAGAGAGACTGCGTAAGGCAGGTCTTTGAGTTAGCATAAAGAAGTCCACCTTCCACCAAAGGGAAGTTGAATTCCTAGGGTATAAGATATCTGAGCATGGGATATCTATAACGACTCATAGGGTAGAGGAGATCAAGGCTTGGAGGACTCCTCAGAACGTAACCTACGTTCAATGGTTCATGGGCTTTGCGAACTTCTATCGTCGATTCATCAACAGGTTTAGTAAACTGGCAAAACCTCTGACGGATCTGACTAAGAAGGATGTAACGTGGGATCTGGTCGCCCGCTTGTGAGCGGTCATTAAAACATCTAAATGAGTTGTTCACCACTGGTCCCATCCTGACACACTTTAATGGCTATCGTCTAAATAAGTTGGAGACAGACGCCAGTGATTTTGCCTTGGCTGCTGTGCTATCCCAATTGTGTAATGACTAGAGATGGCACCCAGTGGCCTATCACAGTAGGAAGTTCCTGCCTGCAGAGGTGAACAATGATGTTCACGATAAAGATATGACGGCGATTGTCGCAGCATTCAAGGAATGGGATCATCTATTGCACTAGATGGAGGACCAGATTGTGGTATATACAGACCACCAGAATCTCGAGTACTTTAATAGTACCAAGGGCCTATACCGGAGGCAACACCGCTGGGCGGAATTCCTACAGCAGTTTAATTTCAAGGTGGTATACCAAGAAGGCCGGCTAAATGAGAAGGCAGATGCGTTATCACGGCGGGGGGACTACCGCCCGGAAGGGGGGAGTGATCATCTACCACAAACATTATTTCAGCCTGGGCAGTGGCACATACAGCAGGAACGAGACTTGCTGCACCCACAGAGGCTACTTACTTGGCAAGGGTTTCGCCTGCAGTCTGGATTTCTGACAGCCTTGCATGCTGGTGCGAAACTAGATCAGGCGTCCCTCGTAGTACTGAAGGCAGTGGTTAACAAAAGTAACACTGTGGATACCCATTTCGATGTGGAAAAGGACTTACTCACCTACAAGAATCGGTGTTATGTTCCAAAGGACGATGGGCTTAAGCAAACAATGATGGAAGCAGAACATGATTAACGCATCGCTGGACACTTTGGAACATACAAGACTATAGCACGAGTTAAGGCAAATTTCTACTGGCCGAGAATGGAGGAAAACATCACTGAATATGTTCGGATCTGTGATGTATGCCAAGGAAGCAAAACATTCCCGCATAAGTAGTTTAGCTTGCTGGAGCCTATTGGAGTTCCGATGAGACCATGGAATGCTATTTCCAAGGACTTCATTGTGGCATTACTAAACTCAGAGGGATATACAAAGATTTGGGTCATAGTGGATAGATTCTCCAAGATAGCTCACTTTATCCCTTTAGCAACTGAGGAGCCCATAAAGGAACTTACTCTCATATTTCTGAAGGAGATTTGGCGATTGCATGGGCTACGAGAATCGATCATATCTGATCACGATACCTGTTTCACATCCAAGTTTTGGATGAGTCTCATGGATCTACTACAAGTTAAACTTAATGTATCTACGGCCTTCCATCCGGAAACAGATGGGCAAACTGAGAGGGTTAATTAGACCTTGGAACAGTATATAAGAAGTTACTGTTCCTACCAGCAGGACGATTGGGCTGCACTGCTACCTTTAGCGGAGCACGCATACAATAAGTTAATATCCGAGACGTCGAAGCTGTCACCCTTGGAGGCGAACTACGGGTTTGTGCCACGGACTAAGTGGTCCTGGGCGGTATCTGAACATCAAAGTATACACCCAAACAGTGAACTTGTCGTCAAGGATTGGGAGGGTACATGGCAAGACATTCGAGAGACACTACAGAGGGCCCAGGAACGACAGCGGAAATGGCATGACCAGAAGCGTCTTCCATTACCGGAGTATGTCACCCTGGAGGATGTAGTCCAAGGCAGAGCTAGGAGGGCAGACCTTGTTATGTTGGACCGACGTAACATTCGCACTAAGCCACTTATGGAGAAACTAGACTTCAAGAGATTTGGACCTTTTGTAGTTAAGAGGAGAATAGGGACACGTGCTTATGAGCTACAGTTGCCTGCAAGGTGGATAATCCATCTGTTCTTCAATGAGGGACTTCTGGAACCTTACCGTGAGGATCTGGTAGGCAGACCTGCTAAGGCCATACCAGAACCTGACATCGTTGATTCAGAGCCCAGCTATATAGTAAGAGCCATAGTAGAGAGCCGGTGGTATGGAAGTATAAAAGCAAAATTCCCTCACAGGTTTGTACAATACTTGGTGTCGTGGGAAGGGTATAGCAGTGAAGAAAATTCTTAGGAGAGGTTCGAGATGTTGGAAGGAACTGCAGGAGAGGGATTGCTGCATTTTCATGACCGGTATCCTGCTAAGCCAAGGGAATCACCGTGTATGAAAATTACCAGAAAGGGGGATAAGTGGGAAAAATCAGCCCACACAAGAAAACTAGTCTAAGGACAGATTTATGGACGAGGGGAGTAGTGTAACGACCCCTAGATCGGTTGGTATAGCTTACCAAACCCTATCCCAGCAAGTGGTCCTACTAGGACATGGACAGGAACGGTACCAGACACCTGCAAAGTAACATAACAACAATAAGTACCTTTCATGAAGAAAGGGTAGTTATGTACCTAGTTAGATTGGGTAACCGAGCAAGGCCGGGTAACCATGGTGCACACTTAGATAGGATAACCCCGCAAGACCGGGTAACCCGGAGCTACAGTCAGGCAGGGTAAGCCTCTTGAGTAGGGTAACCCTGAAGCATGGTTAGGAAGGATAACCGTTCAGATATGGTAACCCATCTCCTCAGTTAGGAGGGTAACCACTTAGGCATAGCAATTGGGAAGCCCTAGGAGAACATGGTAAGCAGTGTAGATGCCGCTGGGGGTACTACATTCGTGTAACGAGGTGTTTCTAGCACGTGGAATCGCGTGTAACAAATAGGTCAGTTATGCGGAACCTTCTGGTTACGCAAAGGTGCGTTACACAGACAGTCCTCATCGATTTACATCATTAAAGGGTCCAGTTACCCTACCTTGGGGATCGTAGGTGAAATCGTGGACCTTAAGTTCCCCTCCTCTAACATTACGCGAAATGCTAAATCCTACTACAAGTACCCCTGGGTGTATGTAGTGATTTTGGCGCGTCCAACACCCCCTTGCGGCTCCCACGTTCGCCCCTTGCGACGGGTGGGAAAGGGTGACAGTTGGTAAAGGCCTAAGAAAACTGAGAAATCGAAGGTGGTAGCGTAACCCCATGTACGTCATCACTGTCCTTCCGACCAGATGCTGTCCGCAGGATATATATAGGGGTGGGTGACGGCCGACCTGGGCAAGTTGTTAGTATTGACATCAGATGGCCTTCCGAGGGTCCTCTAGGTGCCTATAATCCCTATTGGAGGTTTGGGAGTCCCACGGAATAGCTATCGGAGAATCGGGGATAAACGGATGTTTGTCCGGATAAAACTCTACTAATTACACAACGATAGCACAGGCGCTATACCATTACTGAGGGACGTTATAGGCCTCTAAGAAGCAGTCAGTCCTATCACGGCTAAGGTGATGCCTAAACGGTTGGCTATACGTAGGGCCTATATAGCCAACTCAGTAAAGATACTTACCAGGTGAGCTACGCAGTAACAAGAAAAGGTGCCGATAGGCCAAGTAGACACGGTTGACTACAGTGCTTGCATAGATGGAAAAGCCATAGGGCTACTGAGTCTCAATACCTAGGTTTGGGATCAAAGTCGGATTGTCTGTTGGCCATTGACAAGGCGGCGATCGGAAAGGTTTATCTCTCCGGTAGGCATAATCAAAATGCATTGCAGAAAACCTTTATGATTGAACGGACTCAACTTATTCAAGCGATCCACAGGCCCTGAAGTTAATTCCGGAAGGGCCATGTGTCAGATGATTCCAGAGTGGAGAAGGGAGCTCTCTTAACGGTTAGAGTAGGGATGCGTGTCGTTTGCTTTATAATTCTACTTAAGTAAACGCGAACGGCACTCTACTCTGATTACCAAATATCCTCTCGTGAAGACTTGAGTTGAGTGAAGCTCTGCTTAACGATATTAAGTTTTATCATTTGCTTTAATTATTTTATCTTTACCTTCTATGAACTTTGCGTTGAGTCTTTTGGTGCGGTCGCAACCTTAGGATCCATCTTCCAATAGGGTGCCCCAGTTACAGCCACCTTTACCTTGGTTGGCAGGCTTTCCTAACCATGGGCGGGCATGTTCCCACAAGTGTGAGACTACGACACTGTCTCCACTCACCTCCACATCCCCCTGGACTGTCCCTCGCTCCGCTAATCCCACACACCTGACTCCTGATATCACCTCCCAAGATGTCTCCAATCCAAGGTCAATCTTCTCCGCTGAAATACTGCTCCACCCTCCCCTCTTGGCCTCACCCACCTCTCAGAAGATGCAATGGCCAACCTTGTCCTCCCCATCTTGGGACTCTATCCTTCCCCCCAATACCACGTGCAAACCTTGCACCCATCAGTCCTCCGCTTCCAGCGCTACCTGCCGACCTCATGGCCAATATTGGCCTTGGGAGGCGGGCCCACCTGACCCTGATTACCGACTGGGTAGATGCCAGTCATCCCCCACCTCACTATCCCTACAAACTGTCCCTGTCCCAAATCCTTTAATCTTCTTGAGCAAGTTCATGGCTGGCCACATTCACCAGATGCATGCCCATAAGAAGTACCTGGCCCTCCACACCTCATGCTCCTCTGAAGGGGAGCCCACCCTCTGTCCACAATGTTGGGACTATGATGATGACTTCCAGCATACCATACTCTACTACTCGGCGACCGCCGATGCCCGCAGGAGCCACCTACCACAGCGCCACGGGGATAAGCCCGTCCGCCCGCATCCGGTCCTCCATACGACTCCTTCTCAACATGTTCGGCTACTTACATTGTACGCAGGTAGACTTCTACCATGACATACTGCTGGCGCCTCGTGCCTCTCTGCTTTAATTGGTCGCCTCCACCCCCTCTGGGTCTCCTACACTGCTACTTTTTTCCTACCCATGTTCTTAGAACCTAGGATTTTTCCTTACTTGAAGGCTTAGTTTCTGTAAGTTTCCTAGGCAGGTATTCGGTTCTTGAGTTTACCGTAGGTGGTGTATGAACAGTTGCCTGCCCAGTTGGAATTTTACATGCTGCTGGTCTCCTTTTTTTTGCTTGTGGGATTAAGGTTTTGTTTCTGCCAGAGCTAGCGCAGCATACAAGTTCTTGCACCTTAACAAGGAACATATGATATAAAGAAAAAAGCCAAAAAAATGTAAAAAAATGCAAAAAAGCAAAACAAAAAAGGGCCTGGATTAGGACTCATCACGCAATTATCTAAGTTCTTTCATATACAACTACTTTACCTTTCTACGTTACCTATCCTCTCTTGGCGTTGTGCGATAGGAATAATAGGGTTAGCCTATTAATAAAATGCAGGCATAGGCCATAGAGCAATAGTGGACCTCCACCCAGTACTACACGTTGCCTTGGTACTCCGACCTAGTTAGCTAAGATTAGCACCATGCCCTATACTGGACTATAAGGACTGCCAGGCAACAATCTTTCTACCCACAGAGATGTGGTTATCTGTTGTAAGTCAACTAAGAGGATAGAATCGTACTATTTGGTTGCGTCACTTAAGGAACACCAAAGAACAAAATAGAGATTTTTACTGAAAAAGACAAAAGACCTCACTGAGGGAGAAATCAATAGCTCAACACTCAGACCGTCACTTGAAGGAGCACTGCACACAAACCTATCTAAAGGTCACTAACAAAGACTGCAATTTCTGTCACACCAGAGCCTGCCTCCCCAGCCCGATCCCTAGAACCAGAAACACCAATACCAGAAAGAATATCTTTACCTGGACCATCAACTGCTGATGGTGGAGATGGAATACAACTAGCTGGTTTCAAAACTGCACAGTTTCAAGATATCCTGAACCTAATCAACAATACGCGAGAAATAGCCAACAACAGGATCAAGGTCAAGAAACCCACTACCATCCGTAGAATAAGCACCAAACTACGAAGCTTCTTAGTATAATGCAAATTATATTAAGAACTAACTCTAGAAACAGAAATATATAATGTATATGCTAGGTCAAAAGCCTGACTAGGGACGTACCAGCAATATTGATAACTCCATTTGCAGAAGGACACAAAACACAGATATGGACTACCTATGAGGAATTTACTGCAGCCCTCTAAGACGAGTTTGGGGAAGTGGACGTAGAAAATGCAGCGTGGATAAAGCACGATGGCTTAAGGCAAGACAAGCAACAAATTACTGAATGATGGACTGACTTTCGCCTCACAGCAACAAAGGGCAAAGAGGGCTAAGAAACGGTGAGAAGACGTTCCTTAGAGGAATTAACCTAAGGATCCAACTAGCAAGGGCAGGAGACCACATGGTGGTTACAAATATCGATGCTCTTGCGTCATGGGCAATTAAGAGAGCAAAGCCCATCAATCTAATCAATCACCATCAAGGGAACTAGATTACCCATATCTAACAACAGGAAAAGCCTTGGAATGGTAACAGAAGCTGGAGATCGGGGAACAATACCGACACCAGTGTAGATCTAATAGACCTGAATGTGACTAAGACGCGCCCACGACTGAACCACGGTCGTGCAAAATTTACCCTAAGAACCCATAATAACCTATACATGGGATGCGCCATACCAGGGCACAGATTATGTGACTACCCATTTGCAACAGATGAGAAGGACTATAGCAGGCAGTTCAACTGCAAGAAAAACAATAACCAGAGGAAACCACTAACCAATCCAGCCGAAATGGTGACTAGAGAAGCACCTGAAGGGTTGGGAAACGTAGATGGTCCCCAGGGAGAGATGGGCAGGGGATAAGAAAATCAAAAAACCATTGGAATCGGTAACATCTACATAGAACTTGCAAACACGAAATCTTTGGAACAAGAAAAAGACCATTCCATGGTTATAATGCAATTACCAGGCAAGGAAAAGACAGTCTTCTTTAACGGCATGACTGACTCAGGAGCTATTGAAAACATTTTCGAAAAAGAATTCAGCCAAAGAGACTGCATACGAAGGAAGAAATCAAAAGAAATTAGGGTTATCCGCATTGGCGATGTCGAGCCAAGCACTATGAGACATATTCCTCATATAGCGGATTTATGAAACTAGATAATGGTAGCTATAGGGAGGTTGCAATCTTACAAATCAGAGATTTGCCCAACCTTTAGGTGGTTTTAGGGCTGCCATGATTAAGAAGATACAACCCCAAGATCCACTGGGAAAGCAACAAGAGTAGTTTCGATAGCGGGAGTTCTACAATGGTATGCCTAGAAAGCTATCCAGCGGTGGACATAGTCCCTAAATTAAAAGCCATGGAAGCGATATTAGCTATGCATTTTGCTAAGATCCAGGCTAAGGATGTGCAGAACCTCAAAATACAAAGATTAAGGGAAACAGTAACGCTTCCTACTAAGCGATCAGCAAGGGGAGCACTACAAGACTTGTATTTGAGCTAATAGGTTTTGATACCTGCAAAAGACCAAAAACTAGTCACCAGAATAATAGACATCAAACTACCACAAAGAACCTAAGTGCGGATTTCTACAGGCAGCGATTTGGCAGTAAAAAATCTGATTACTGTCAAGGTGGTAGTAATCTACGCTGATTATACAGGTAAAATCAAGGTAGTGCGGTTAACATGGGAAAGGTCAATTATACAGTCGAGCCAGAATGCAGATTCGCTCAATTAATATGCGAATAGATTGTCTTTAGACACTGTAACAAGATGAGCAATTGGCTTCCACAAGGAGAAACGAACTTGGGTTTGGAAATACCGACATCCCATATCGTTACTGAATTGAGATCCACGGACGTCTGATACCTCCTTCGGTAATATCCTATTGCAGGTGCGAAGTAACTGGTATCCGCAAATAAGAATATGAGCCAAACAAGTCGAGCAGGATCGAAGGACTAATTATCATCACTGAATTGGCGATCTACGCTTAGGGAGGACAAGAAAAGGGGAAGACACGGAATATTGTACTAAGGCAATATCATAACTACCTGGATATGTTCAAGGAAGAAGAAGAAAAGTGGCAATCAGCGTACCAGGAAAAGGATGAATTAGATATCAACCTAAATGAAGTAGAAACGGTACTAGCAAGGAAGTTGTACCAATTGGGAGAAAGAGAGCTGGAAGAACTAAGAGAATATCTCCGTGTCAACAAAAACCCAGGCTGGATCCCGTATTCTTATGCAGAAGTAGGATCAACAAACCTATTTCCCAAAAAGAGAGATGGCAAATTACCACTCTGCGTCGATTACGGAAGACACATCGAGGTCACAAAAAGGCACTGTTCCCTGCTACCAATGATATGAGAGGCCCTGGATAGGCTAATACACCCATAATATTCTCCAAACTCGATATGCGAAATGCTTATTACAACATCAGGATCAATCTAGAAGACGAATGGAAAACATCATTTACTATAAAGTACGGTAGATACGAATATACTCTCATGCCCATTGGACTTAAGAATGCCCTAGCAGCCTTACAGAAATATGTCAACATTATTCTGTGCCAGTTCCTGGATAGAACCTATATTGTCTACCTAGACAATACTTTCTGCTATATACAGAAAGCCTTAAACAACACCAAAGTCTTGTCATAAAATATCATTGAAGCCTTAGAAAAGAAAGGACTCGCAGTCAAACCACCTCAGTGTGAGTTTCACAAAGTACGAAGAGAATACCAGGTAATCATAATCGAAGGAGACAGAGTCAGTGTCGATCCCATCAAGACCGAAGCAATATGGGAATAGAAACTACCAGAAACCATGAAAGGCATAATATCTTTAATGGGATTATGCAACTTCACTCTCAGATTCATAGAAGAGTTAAGGCATATGGCCAAACCCTCATATGAGCTGACCAAGAAACAGGTGTAAGGGAAATAGACGGACTGACAACCACTGGCATTCAACGAACTACTCAGAAGCCAAACCTGAACACCACTGTAGGTCCCTTATGATCCCCGGATATAGATCATGTTAGAAACTGATGCATCAAAATATGTATGCTTCTACATATTATGACAAAAAGGGAAGGATGCAATTGGCGACCTGTGGCACACCACACGGAAGTAATGTCACCCATGGAATGCAACAATGATAGACACGATAGGGAGCTGGTTGGAATCATTCACGCTCTGGAAGAAGAGACAAGATATGACAATGGGAGTTGACATTGAGTCCTGTTACTTACCAACTACATGAACCTTCTACCGTTCACAACTCGAAAAGAACTCAACAACCAACAAATTCGAAGTAGCCGAAAGCACAGCCAATATGATATCAAGATACAATACTGACTTGGTAAAGAAAGAGGAAAACCTGACATACTCACACTAAGGGTAAAACACATACCTGTAAAAAATGACAAAAGGATTCAATAGAAACACAGAATGCAGCTACAAAAGGAAAACAATTTAAAGCATTGGAATTAGTGTAGTTTTTAAAATAAGGATCAGGAATCTGAGAATCAAGTAAAACTGATATTCGGATAAGGACAATCCACGATGGCCTGCCAAGAGGATACAAGGAGCTGAAAGGAGTAAGACTTAACACATGCGAATGGAGGGGAGGATAGCTCACGAATCAAGGGTAAATTTTGGTAGCTGAGTAAGAAGCGATAAGGACAATGATAGCGACAAAACCTCGATTGTCAAACAGCTGGCGAGGGGGGAACAAGCAAAACTAGTGGCCTTCAAGGCAGGCAATATTACAAGCTAAAGATGCGGGACTATATAAAACGATATGTCAAAAGCTGCGATACCTACCAGTGACTGAAAGCCATCAAGCATACACCTTATGGATTACAGCAGCTAAAGAAAGCTGCGCATTAACTATTGAAATTGGTAGCACTAGAGTTAATCACCGACCCTCCTATATCAGCTGGTCATGATACCATACTGGTAGCAATCGACCCATTAACCTAATTGAGTCATTTCACACCTTGCAACCAGGACATGAATACTGGAGACTTTGTGCAAATAATCCTAAGGGAAATATTTTGCATACTTGGACAGGTACAAGATATTATTAGAGATCAAGGAACCTGGGACACATTGGCACTAAGGAATGAAATGACGAAATCATTAGTGATAGAGGGGAGGTTGAGTAAAGCTTTCCATCTACAGACCGATGCACAAACTGAGAGGACAAATGGGATACACGAACAATACCAATAAACTTAGATCAACTATCAACAGGAAGCCAGGGCCGGCCTACTACCATTGGCAGAATTTCGCATATAACAACGCAAGACTAGAACCATTAAAGACTACTGCATTCTATGCAAATTATGGTCACCACTCGGAGAATAAGGCAATTGGCCACATGATACTAAAAGAAATAACCGATAAGTAAGAAATGGGTTAGCTGCACTGTATCCTATTACAGGGAATAGTCTCTGTAAACTTAAGCCAAAAGGTGAATTACAATCAGTAAAGATAGCCAGATCTGAATCTCAAGTCTGGCGATATGGTATGGTTACTCCCAAGCAACGTCTCGACTATAAGAGCATGCAGAAGCTCGATTACAAGAAAATTGGACCATTCAAGATCCTTACGAAGGTAGGCACAATTGCCTATATATTGTCCTTGCCCCTAGATAAGATGGTCTAGAACACCTACCACATCTCACTTCAAGAACCATATCAGAACAATCAATTCCCCTAACTAAGACAATTACCACAACCTACCATCGAAATAGAACGAGAAAGAATGTACAAACTCGAAGAGATCATCCATTCACGGCGACACAAAGATGGCTACACTATTTTCGCAAGTGGACAAGCTACTAACCTGAACACATCAAAATTTGGTACCCTACGGAGAATTAGGAAAATGCTAGTCTTGCTATGGAACTTTTTTTTCCGCAGTAGAATAGAAATCCCGTATAGGTTACAGTCAAGATCGAACCCATGGAGGAACAACTAAAGGAACAAATCACCTTGGCACCCGGCAGGGTTGGGGTGATAAGCCAAAAGCTATGACACAGACCAGCACCCGCTATGCACGGCAGGAGGAAAGACAAAAATTGGCATAACATAACGCTCTTTCATGCACTGCCTGCTTTTCCAAGTACTGACACGTTCCTTGATGCAATAAGGAAGGATCTAATTGGTTTCCTAAACAACCTAAAATACACAAATAATAACAACTTCACAAGATCATGTACTGGATCCACAGCTTCAAGGACAACTGCTGTGTAGTCCAACATGACAAAATTGATGCGCGGTACTCCCCAAGAAACTCAGGGGAAGTGGCACCCCTGAATGAAAATGATCCACACATACTGACGAGGAAGGCACCAGTGTGGACATAGTGGTGGAGAGAGGGGGGCAAAAATATTGAACCTGATACTAGTTCACATATGGATGCATGGATCGACATATTCAGACGTTACGCAACAGACTTGGCACCACTGAAGCCACAATTCGGAACCAAAGATATGATATGAAGTCCTCGAAAGGATGGTTGACGACCAAGACCGAACTATCAGAACAGCGGATATAACATTGGAAGAAGTCCAAAAGAATGGCAGCATGCAGAACATCAGGCTCGGATGTTGAAAAAGGAATTGCGCAAGTTTGGAGCAAGCCTGATATAAATATGAAATTGAGCCTGATTGGACTCAGGCTGATCGCAGAGGCGAGCTAATGTCACGATTGGTGACTAAGGAAGGCAGGATTTGACATAACTCATGGTTAGGAGTCATATGACTTTCAGATTTCGCACTATGAGTCAAGCAGAGAGTGTAACTCATAGATATGAGTCACCAGGGTTAGGGTTAAGGGAACACTGCCTATATAATGACCTCTCGGAGAACTGTAATTAGGACTCTTCACACAACCATCTTAGCTCTTTCCTATACAATTCCTTTAGCACTTTACCTCTCCGCTCCTCTATTGGCATTGTGCAATACGAAGCATGGGGTTTGGCTATCAATTCAAAGTAGGCATTGGCCTAAGAGCAATAGTGCACCTCTCTCTAGTACTCCTTGTTTCCATAGTACTCATACCTTGGTGGCTAAGATTAGACCCACCCCCCATACCGGACTTTAAGGATGGCCGCGTCATATTCATCCAACCCACAGAAGAGTAGTTACCTGTTGCAAGTCAGCTACCAGAATAGGACCATAGAATCTGACTCTCATAATCGACAGCAACGGGTATCCTTGTCCATACACAGCTTTGTATGATGACATGTTTATCATATCAAAAATTCCTACATTGTTGTGGGCTGCAAAGTCTGGAAGCGCACGTAACCAGTGGTTCTGGCGTGTGTTAACAACATACCTTAAGTCAGGCTTAAGTTCCCTATTCTTTCTCTGAACCTGGCAATTACTACGGTAGTGTCCAGGAACTGCCTTGTTGTGCTCTGTGCTTAAAGAGTTTATGTATTGAGTCCAGAATTGTGAGCTAAAGGATGGGTCAGCATCCCTGATAATCATAGAGGGTGCTTCTTGCGGACGGAATATATAGTGGCTAAGAAGGGTGAGGATCGCTCTTGCTTGACTGTTTGAATGTGTAAGAATGAACTAGGTGAATTCAACCACCCTATCGACAAATACTTGTATTGTATCGTATCTATTATATCTATTCTTGTTGAATGGTCGTGCAAATTCAAAAGCGTAGGCGGTGTAAAACCCTTAGGGTAGTAGCTTAGAATGTGATTTTCATTCTGGTAGCTTGTTGTATTCCTTATTCCTTTGGCAAAACTCAAATTGGCGCACATAGTATTGAAAGTCCTGCCTCATTGTGGGCCAGAATTTGTATGTTGTAGCATAGCATAAATTTATATCTGCGCTGTGATGTCCTAAGTTGTGAATCTCATCAATAGCAATATCTCAGAACATCATCCCCTTGACTGCATGTGCATTAGGTATGTATATATGCAATCATGACCACCCCTGGTGGTTGCATACATCAGTCCGTCGCCAATCCTGTAGTGGGATAGCTTGCCACCTCACCCAGTGCTATTAGGGTAAGTAGCCTCTTTGTACAGGTAATCACTCTAGTAGACTTCCACCATCTGTCTTCTCCATTGGCTACTCACCTCTGCCACCTCTGCAGTCATATCCTGTTTCCTGTACTCACTACAGGCGTAGTTCTTCCTCCTCCTCATCCTTATAGAGCTCATAGAGGGTAGGATGGTGGTTAGGGAGGGTAGGTGGCTTGATGACAGGTGTTAGCCTTTGTTGGCTGTGTGCCCTATTGGAGTAGAGGGGGTACTTAGGCTCTGTTACATGCAGGTGCTAAGGAGACTCCAGTCCCTGGTATACAGAACTCAACTCTCCAAGTTCCTTGTTCAAGGGTCGCAAGACTCCATCCAGGTGGAGTCACGGCAGTGAGTGAAGCCCGTTGAGATTCCATTTTGCGTAGCTAGAGACTAGTTTTGAAAGACATATCCAGTGTTTTAGCATCTTGTACTCATGAATGGTACACTGCTGATTATAACATGAACTCCTGTTTATGGCCGTATAGCTTCTCTTATTATCGCAGATTTCTAGGGTAACTCAGTCTCCCCAATCGTTTCCTGTGCTAATAGCACAATCAGAGTGATAAGATGGAAGTGGTTCTTTTATAGGGAGTAGTTCAAAGCATGACATATTGGAGGAGATACAGTGTATGTTGTGGGATTTTGAATCTTCTCTGTTGGTAGGGTCTTGAGCTTAGTTTTGTTGTGGATCAAATTGTCATAAAGCCAGGTATGAGTGACAGGTAAATAGTTTCCCTTTCCAGGACGATATCATATCTATGCCTTGTATTTGCCCAAATGGGTTTGCTACCTCAGCTGCTTGCGTTAAGGGGTTCTTGGCTGTCTTAACATTCACCAATAGATGGTGGTCATTTACGCTAGTAAATTCATGCCCTCCAAGAATATAATCAAAGGAGGTTAAGGCATCTATAATTCCAAGTGCATCCTTGTCAGTAGTTCCATAATTCCTCTGGGAATGGGTGAATTTCCTGCTGTGAAATGAGGCAGGTCTGACTGTTTCAGGTTTGTATCCCTTTTTACTCAAGCTCCTACCCTGAGTCAGAGGCATCGGTAATGAGCCCTATCATTTTTCTAAGGTGTAGTTGATTGGCCCCATGACCTGATTCAGTTTGGCGATCACCTTTACTTTGTCGATGAATTGATCATGTGTTGGTGTCTAGGCAAATATCTCATTCCCAATAAGATCCATAAATGGAGCTGAAATAGTGGCGATATGTATTATGAATTGGCTAATATAGTTTTACCAATTATAGCAACTCCTGAAGTTGGTTCATATTCTTCGGAGTGTCCCACTCCTCAATACTCATGATCATTTCAGGGGATGCTTTTTGCCCCTTGTAATCGATGACGTCTCCTAGTACTTGTAATTCTTTATCAAAAGAGTCTGACTTCATTCAACTTGCAAATAACGCAGCTTCTTCCAACCTGTCACAAACCGTTTTACTGTGTTTCAACTGATTTGACTCTCAATTGCAGAATATGGGTATATGGAGGATATATGTCCACACATTTTCTCCTAGGTAGTCAGTTAGTAGATCAGACATAATCCAGTTGAATGTTCATAGTGCATTCATGAATTTATGTAAGATATCCTTGCGGACGAAACCTCCTAACTGTATTTGGCAACTATTATATTTGACATCTTCAGGATGAACCTTGGTCGGAAAATAGGCATTGGTTTTATCGATCTTGTTTCTTTATTAAGGCATTCCTAATGCATTGTCTAGTACCCATGGATTCAGAATAGGTTCATCTGCCCTATGAGTATTGCCATTTCTCGCTGTATAGTCGGACAGGCATCAGAGCTTACCATAAGTATTCCCTTTGACTGACGAAAATGTAGGTGCAGCTCCTGGCACTCCAAATGTTTCAATAACTCCCTTTCGCGGTTCCTGGACTGGCCATACCTTTGGTCGAATCTTGTATTTCTTTGGTACTGAGTATGTTGGTATCATTTTAATATACTCTGGATGCTTTAATCTGATTCGGTACTTGATTTCATTAAAGGTGGTAACCTTACTGGAATCGGATCTGGGAATACTTGCATGTATTGTTCCATTATCTCTTCTGTGCTTCTCACAGCTGCTCGAATTATGGCACTTGTTGATGTGCACTGGACCCATATCTTATAGTTATTAAAGTGAATTCTTAGCTTTCCACATTCGAATAATGTATAGTTTCGCAATAGGAATAGCATTTCATTCAAGACATGGAACTTGGCTAGGCTCCCCACTATCATTTTATTGCCCCTAGTCTTCATCTATCCAATATCTAAGAAGAAACTGCATTCTCTCTGGGAATCTGACCGTGACCCTATAATAGCCAAAGGAATAGTTGCAGGAGTTGCCATTTCGGTACATAGAATTCTATATGTAGTGACAAAGGTTGCGCTCAATAGGTCTGTTCCTATAGTTCCAGTATCAAATAGGAGTATCGCTTGGTTGCCATTAATCCTCATCAATCCTTCTAATGCTCTGAGACAGTTATAACCCTTGAGTAGCTTGTTTTGTATTGATCCATTGGTTTCGACTTATCGGGCATTGACATATACTTCATCTTGGTTGCTGGCTTCTTCATCTTGATTCGATGATGTTTCCTTCATGAGTCTCTTTCTTATGACTTTTTCAGTTTTGTTAGCACAATCCTTTGCGATATGTTCTTTAGCACCACAGGTCAAGCATGCTCGGTTTTCTCTTGTAGTCTTTGTTTCTGCCTGATTGCTTTCTCTTCCATTGAGGTTTGTTGTCCTTATTGAGTTGTCTTCATTATATCAACCCTTCTGGTTATTCTTTCCATAGTCTCCTGTATAGTGGAGGATTACTTCAACTCTCTCTGCTTAGGCTATTGTGGTCAGGATTGGTTTTCTTGAATCGTACAATATTTCAACATCATGCCTTAGCATAGTATACATGGAGTGGAAGAACCTTTGGATGAAGGCATATTGGAAATGCAGACTTCAGGTAATTATTATCGGTACATCAACGTCTGTGTTGCCACACTGGTGGTGCTCTGCGTCTTCACATTCTTGACTTCCTCAATCTTGTAAAATTGTTTATAGAGGTTAGCCTTCTGCAAGGATGACTGGAATCGTTACCTTAACCAGTCGGTAGGCTGATCTCTGGCAATGTCTTCAGCATAGCTTTCTCATGCCTGGAAAGCTGCATCCTGATGTCACCCTTGTGTGTATAGTGTCCAATAAAATCCCGCTCCGACTGTTTAGGAGTTGACCCAATGTACTCTTAGGTATAACTGGACTGACTTGTACTAATGATCAATCGAGTCAGGATGAAGGTATTCTCCTTCACAAATGAACTTCTTTAGTAAAGGAACCTTGATGCTAGGGTTCGCTGTAGTTGTGAGTGATAGCTCTTTAGCCACTGCCGCATTACTTTGTATTGGATTCATAGAGTGGTCAGGATAACTAAAACTATTGGAGCTCTCTTTGCTGGGTGAGTTGCTAAGATCGTGCTTACGTGCTGCTGCTTAATTCCCCTTCTATCACATTGGGGTATGTGGGAACTCTACTGTAGTTATCGCATTCTCTTTGGCAAGTCTTGCACTGAGTCCGCTAGAAATTGCATTGCGTGTTCTCGTGATAACTGTATTCCTGCTTTTCTACTTTGAAGCTGGATGCCGTTAATTTTGCGCCTATGTACAGGGACTGCCTTTCTTTTTGATTGTTCCAGTGGCTGGATGGGCTTAGCAGACCTTGTCTGTAGTCACTCGTCACCTATTGTGGGCACCTGCTGGCACGCCTTAGGTTTCCTAACCTCTGCCTGCTAAAAACTCCTCTACATGTTAGGGTTGAAAAAATGTAATGCTTCCCTAGGTGTATCAGGCACGAAGAGCAATGGCTCTTGGTAAGGTATAACGATAGTCAATTAGATCCCAAACTTTCTGGACTTCAGGTGAGTATTACTACCAGAGATCTCGAAAGGGGTTTAATAGCTGTCGATTACTATATCGCTAGCCTCTCTCAGTCCTTCACTTACTTACCTTTGTTCCATGACAACTAACAAGAACTCCCTGCTCAACTAAGTATAATGAAAAATCTGTTGTCCAAGTCTGCCCTGTCTAAGGTCCAGAGGGACAGTCATAAATATATGAACTCGCTGTTATAAATATTTCCACCGGATATAAGCAAGCTCCACCTGTAAAGCCCTACAACCAAAACATATGCCTCACGCTCATAAACAGGTAGGTAGACAAAGAACGTTGCCCCCTAACATATAAAACAAAATATAAATCCTATTGTGTATCCTCCTGATACATGTAACCCAACATTAAATAAACCAAGGATCAAACAACTCTAGAAACCAATCATAAATCAAACCAAGTATCAAACGATACTAAAAAACCAATCATAAAACCAACTAACTGCTTACTAGCAGTCCTAGATTCCGTTAGCATTTTCTGCCATAACAATGGTTACCAAAATCAGTTACACACATATTTTTATTGGGACATTCTCCACCATTATCAGTTCTGAATCGTTTAATAGTAGCCTTGTTCGAAGTTTCTCATCATTTTATAAATACATTCAAATTTTAATAGTTTCAGATTTAGACCTAAGAGGTTAAATCCATATATACTATGTACAATCAACAATAATCTAGAGATAGTAGTACTAGTTTTGGAAGGGTGAGATAAAATGCTTTGTACGGAGATCTATGTGGATTAACTCAGGAGACTTGGCATATCTCATGTATTTGGATTTTGGGTTGCCTTTGATAGATTTCGACGTAATGATGCTTCCTGACAGCGAATCTTTTACAATTTCAGGGATTGTTATATGGTTGGAGTAGTGGGGTCTTTTTAGGTTGGATGGTGAGGGATGCCCAAGGGCTGCCTGCCACTGCTGATAGGTCATCCTGTTAACTATTTCTTTGTCTCCCTGCACAATATAGTCTTAATCATCAAGCTTTCCCCATATCACTTATTCTTTATTATAGCTGTATATTAACATATCTGCACTTCCACTAAGGCAAGAAAATTATTTTTTTCAATCAAACCAATAGTACACTCCGATAGCATGATACTTATACCCAACTTCCTAACCCACAGAACCTTTTTAAGTCTGACAAGAGCTACAGGACCATTTGATATTTTGACCATGAGCCTGACAATCCTTGAGTTAATTGATATCATTTCTGAATCGGCGCCTAACTTAACACTTTCTGTCCTTGAATCAAAGTTTATACAAACTCTAGGTTACTTGCAATGTGTTAACTTACACCTGTAAGTTTTACGCAGTTTTCTGGATAGGAAGTTTTTTCCTATTGAGGCAGGCAGTAGATGTACTGCACAGTTCAGAAATTCCTTCTTTGCCATTGTGTAATGCAGTAACAGCTTTCTATTCCTCTTGTTTTGATTGAGACACTGTGGTTTACTGAATTCATTCCCGATATGTGCCTTCAGTGCAAGCTGTATGATAATAATTCTTGCACTTTGTTCATTCCATGGATCTTCCTTAATGACTCAGGGGTGGTTCCATTCCATATGCTTTTATTTTTGTGTAATTTTCTGCTATATCATCCTCAGAGCTAACCATGTCTTAGATGTCCTGCAACCTTTTGTTGACAAGAATGTAAATAAGGTAATCTTTGGTTTGGAGGTTGTGGATGATAATACTCTAAGACTACGGAAGAGATAGGAGAAAACTATGGCTTTGTCTTCTTGTAACTCAAATACCAATTTGAATATATATTGTAGAAGGTAGTGGTTATGAGCACAGGAGGAGGAGCACTTGTGTTGGAGTGGATTGCAGGTGGTATCAGACTTGTTTTAGGACTGAAATATGTCCACAGGTATCAGACTTAGTATGAAAGATGGTGTTGACTTTACTGATGAAGATGATACTATTTTCTCTAGTAAAATTATCTATGATCTAGGCAAGAATGACTCGGGGTGTTTTGTAGGTGTCAGTAAAGTAACCTATTAGGGATCAATCATTTCCAGGAAGTAGGCAGAGGCCAATTGGTATCGATGGTAAAATTCCAATATTTTCTCAAACTTATTATTACGATCTAGATCCTCTTCTCGCTATGGAACAATTTCCATTAACAATACTATATCCCCGCAGTAACATATATAAGCCAGATTGTTTAAGATCATGCAAGGTCAGTAATAATCAGAGCAAGTGTGCTTTGATATAGAGCTCGGTTTATGACTGGGTGATAAACTATATTTAGAGTAGATCATTGAGAATATGGGGATAGTGCTGGAGTTTCAGGAGAAGATGGAGAAGAAACTTTAGATTCTACTGTTGCTATATATGAATGGTATAGGCACAGTGACCTAGGATACAAAGTACCTATACTTTGCTTTGCACTTTTGATTACTTAGACTTGGAAAAAATTTACTTCCTGAAGAACATGGCTTTAAGTATGTTTAAAGCTGGGATTTAGCTAGGAGGAACAGTAATTTTTGATATCAGCTTTTCAAGAATGTTTCAACACGAATGTTACATTTGGACTGTAAATGTGACCATATTATTGATGCATTTTTCAGTTAGATTATTTATATTAATAGCTTCCGATAGAATTTATTAACGTTTAGACAAAATAGATCTTCTAAATGGAAGCTAATATAACAATGGAAGTCAAGGTCTCATAACCTATTAAAATTATATATATTGACACGATCTTCTGAAATCATGACGAAAATTCAGCCCAGTATTAAAAGTATACTGTGTGTAGGCTGGTGTAGAGTATTTTACTATAAAGGTAGATAGTTTGTAATTGTTGTCCTTGATTAACTAAATAAAGTAGACTGCAACCACCTATTTATACAGGTGCATATCCTCCTTGTATTAATTAATGCAATAACTAAAACATTATTAGAAATATAAGTACAAACATGTTTAACCTTGAAAAACTACTCCTGAAATTTATATACACTATGCATATTCTGATGTTGTGTGCATGAAATCAACTGTAAGAAAAGATCATGATAGATGGCCGGTTCAAGGTTAGTATATTTGTAAAGTTAGAGTAGATATCGCACACGCAAAATATGAAATATATACATTAATTCACAATCACTATCATGAAATATGATCTAGAATTTTATATACTCTAGCTGTACAAACATTATTAGTTTTCCTCAGGGAACTTGAAACAACCTTGCACAGATATAAACAATTATTCTGTTGGAAATATACCTATCAATTAAATTGAAGAATTTGGGCAATGCTAACTGCAACTCCTTCGATTAAGCTATAAGGAAAAGGGCAGAAAGGAAGTACTATTTGACTAGGTGAGTTCTCACATTCATACTAGAGCTCAAGCCGGATTGTATGCAGTTAGAACAGGAATTTGTCAGGGCCATAATTTATACAAAGTTGGGCGTGGGTCATTTCTTGCTTCCAAAGTTGTTTCCAACTTTGCTCAGGGTAGACTGATATGAACGCACTGGTTTCACAAAACTTTATTGCTTATGTAGATAAATCAGGCAAGACTTGATTAATAATCGCAAGATATATCTAAGATTACCGAAGTAATATTGAACACAGGAAACTCCCAGGACTGATAGTCCTCTTAAGATTAAGATTATTATAACATGAGAGATAAGATGATGCTAACAGAAAAGAAGGCTGTTAGCCATGAGAGACCTGCAAATTCACAGAGTTTCGCTTGCCTACTTCCTTACCAAAGGTCACTATATGTGAAAGTGCTTTTCGACTAATATTTGGCAAGTATAGGAGAAGTGAACCATAACTACTTCTCTTATAAATTTGGAATGCTTTTGCCAAATTGAGTAGCTCCTATGTAAAGAAGGCCAAGCTACCTGATATCAGTAGATAATATGAGAGTATGATGTCCTAAACAAACTGAAGCAGGTTCAGTGATTTGCAAAGCATTTTGTCAAAAGCCTGAGACTATCGGTCAGGCACAATTTGAATAAAAATGGGTACAAACTAGAGGGTATGCCTGATAGTAAGGTTAATGGGTATTTCCTAATGTTCTACTTAACACTCTAAAATCTCTGTAGTGATTAAGAGAGGATGATATGGAAGTTGCACATATGCTACTGCCTGAACCTTTTTTACCCATAAAGGAGGGAATCTAGTTAATAAGATGTGAAAAGTTCTACCGGTGGATTAGAGTTAAGATAATCTGTTACAAATGCGATGTATAAGGGCTAGTACAGTAAGAATATTTGTGTCAGGCTCGTACCAGAATATAAAGAGTATATAGATTTTTCAGTAGGGACAATATTACCACAGTTAAACAGTATAATGAGGTTGATAAAGAGATCGAATTTCATTTCAGAACTCAGCCACCTACACAACAGACATACCTGTTCACTATCCAAGAAATAGAAGTTCTCTATATATATGTCTACAAGATTGAGACACCGGAGAAAATACCACTGAATAGATCATTAGGCAGACCGTCTATCACCTTGTACTGAAGCCAGATGCGATATTACAATTCTCATAGACTATTCAGAGGTTAATCAGATTGCTATTACTACTAAGTTCCAATTGTCTATGATCAAAGATTTGTGTAATTGGGATGAAGAAGCCATTGTATTCACTATGCTAAACAAGAAAAATGGGTTCCCTCTCATTAAAATTAGTATAGGATGAAGAATGGAAGCCTGCTTTCATGAATCATTACAGCACGTATGAATCGACTGTAATACCATTCAGCTTATATCTCATACAACCTCCTTACAATGCTATGCTTAAGGGTGTATTCAAAGATATGCTGGCTGCCAAAGTTCTTACTTCCATAGATTATTTTCTTATATACTCCTAGCCTATCCAAGAAGATGTTTCAATCATTGCTCTGGTGATAGAATACGTCAAAAAGGCAGGTCTTCTAATTAGACAAAAGCAGTCTACCTTCTACTTAAAGAAAGCTCAATTTTTTGTATATAGGATATATCAGAGCACGCCATATTTTTAACAAATTGACAGGTGTTGGATATTAAGGGTTGGAAGACTCCTCAGGAGGTAACTGAAGTTGGATCATTCATAGGCTAAGCAAACTTTTGTCCTTGTTTCACAAATGCATTTAGTAAAGTAATAAAGCTATTAGTACATATATGCCTAAGAAGAATGTACCAAGGGACAGGGTTACACTTGCCAGTGATGATTTTAACATCTAAAGGAGCTGTTCACTATTGTACTACTATTGACCCTATATGATAAAACTCATCCATATTTATCGGACACGGGGGCTATGTATCACAAATCGTGACTTAGTATTATAGAATATTTCACATGACTCACGATTTGTGAGATCATTTATGATTATGATGTTTGTTTGGTTTGATTTATGTTTATGGTTTCATGACTCACAATTGTGAGGTCATATGAAGTTATCAGTTTCGCACCTGCCTAAAAGTATGAGTAGGGGGTTTCCCGCAGGTGACGCAATTAGCGCACATGACCTTTTATGTTGTTGGATACTATTGGGATTGTTTACTATTACTCAAGTTATGAGTCATAGGATGTTTGTTATACTATGACTCATGTGGCAGTCATAGTAAGGAGGTGACTCATAGTAAAGTCAGCAGGGTTAGGGTTGTGAAAAGAGTACCTATATAAGGAGGGTCAGAACACAGAGAGCTAGTCACGCTCCGCTTCCCCTATTTTCCTGCCCCTATATTTGCACCACCTCGGTTAACTCATTTAACTTCACGATCCCTCATTCCTGCCCTTGCTTAGGCTTCGCGTCCTTAGGCGTAGGCCATGGAGCCTTCTCGCCCCTCTTCTGTTCAGTCCTTGCACGCCCTTTCACGTGAGGATTCTCCTCACCCCACCCTCCCGGTCAACTCCTCGCTTATTTCTTCTTTTGTCCAGGAAACCCTTTCCGCCATTAGCTGGCGTGAAGGACAAGTCCCCCCCCTCTCTACTGAAGACCTGTATGACATCTCTACTGCAGAGACCTTTCTTCTTCCGCTCATCTGCTCCGCCCTGCCCGGCCTCGTCGCTGTCAACACCAGGTTGGATGAACTCACCTCACTCATCCGCGACCGTACTCCGGCTGCACCTCCTCCTCCTCAGAATGGGGTTGTCACCCTGCGCTCAGACCTCGCCTCCCTTCACTCCTCCCTTCGTGACCTGTCATATAGGGTCACCAACCGTCAGTCTTCCATCCCCCCCTCTCCTGCTCCACCCATTTCGTCCTCAGTCCGCGGCACGCCCGGCCCTTCAGGGCGTCCTGGGTTTCGTGCTGGCCCACCCCAGCCTCAGGCACCCGTCCCTCTGCCCAGACTTCCCCAGCCCCCGCCTCTAACCCCCCACTTTCCATACATGGTTTTGACCCATCTCGTCCACAGTTTTATGACGCGCTTACGGTCGACTCCCACCAGGTGGTTGTTGGCAGGGCTGGCAGGAGGAAAAGCAAGGGCAAGGCTGCCGCAGCCAGTGCTGTCCCTTCTGCTGCACAGGTGGCCCAGGCTACTATTTCTCCTTCCCCCCCTAAAGTTAAAATGCACCCTCCCCTCCCTGCCTTCTCACGTCGCTTCTATGCTCCCTGCACTTCACCATGTTTTAGGTCTGATGCGCTTGCTCTCGCTGGTTTACTCCCTGACCTTGCTGCTTCTGTCCTTGAGGAGGCCAACTGGTCCCTTCCCCGCTCCTTCACTGCTACTGTTAATGACCACGGCACTGTTTCTCTCCGTGGCCGCGACCTCTCAGTCCCTGCCCTTTCCTATGCTACCTACTTTGATGCTCTTTCCCTACGCTTGAACCAGTCCTTCCCTGTTGGAGAAAACCCCTGGCTTTTCTTCCACCCTGCTCCCAATGCCACACAGGTGGCCATCCACTCTGTCCCCTTGGTCTACCTCCCGGATAACGATGAAGACCTCTACGCTAGTCTCTCCACTTCTATTAGAAACTCGACTGTGGTTTCAATCCACTCCGCTCGCTTTCTCAACACGGACAAAGATTCCAGATTGGTCAAGTTCTCTACGTCACTTATTGTTACAGCTGACCCCACGGACCTGGATCGCTTGGTCTCCTCCATTCCCCGCTTCTCCCAGAACCGCAGGTCCGAGAGGGTCTTTTCCTCCAACGCCTTCACCCAATGCTTCAACTGCAGGAAGTTTGGCCATGTCGGCCCCCGGTGCAAAATAGATTACCCTATCTGCCCCCTGTGCTCCCTCTACCACACCAGAGGGGAGCACCGCTGCCCCAACCCTTCCTTCCCCAAGGGTGCCAGCCTGAATCCAGTTCTTAACTGTGGTGTCTCTTCCCCCGCCAGATGCACCAACTGTGGTGACGACCACTCCGCCACCTATCGCGACAGTCCTGACCGCCCTTCTCCTCCCCCTCGTCCTATCCCCACTGCTGGGTCCTGCCCAGGTTCACCTTCTCGGCCTGACGCCATGGACCTTGCTGGGGATGGTGGTTCCCCCTCTGGGCAAACACTGCACCCGGCCCCTAGAACTTCTATCCTCCCAGCCAAACCCTCTCTTGCACCCCCCTTTGACCCGGAAACCCCCAGGCCTGGCAGGTCTTCTAAGACCCTCCTGTCCAGCCTTCAGCTAGATCTCCCCCCACCTTCTCGCGCCTCTTCCCCACCAAGGCGTGCCCCCTCAAGGCAGGGTGGCCTCCCCCCCTCGGAGGCCCCCTCCCCCTCTCCTTCCACATATCATGGGTCTGGCTCTGCCCCCTAATATCTCGTGCCCACTCTTCCTCTCCCACTTCTCCTCTCCACTCACTTCTGTCCTTTGTCCAACACAACAGCCTTGGGAGTTGGGATGTATTTCTTTCCTTATTTAATTCCTTTGCGGGCTTATCGCTCCCTCCTTCTGTTGTTTGTTTACAGGATCCCCCTATTTACAGGGGCCGCCTTCCTACCTTTCGTGGGTATTCTTCATTTCACCAACCCGCTTTGTCTTCTTGTTCCCCCTAGGCTGGCTTTTTATGTTCCTGCTCCCTTGCTCAAGTCCTAAATTATTCTTCCTGCGTTTTGCGGTAGGCGGGATGTCATGGGCTTGGATTTTCTCCAGTGCACTACGGCCTTTGGGTTTTCTTTTCCTCGTTTTCTTATCCTGAATTCCTATAGTACTTGAGTTTTCTCCTTCCTCTACTCGTCGCACGGTTCCTCCCTCTGTTGTATTTCTCACGATTGATTTTCCTGTTTTAACCCAGGGAGATCCAATATTCACCTTCCCTCTGCAAACCCCCTGCACCACTTCTCTCATCACGAGCTTGCAGCCTCATCCCCGTATGCTGACTGGGCCTCTGCCTTGGGATTTTCACTTTTAAACACTCCAGGTGTCTTCACTCGCTTCCCATTTTGTGGCTCTTCCCCCCCCAGTGTTATCGACCTTGCATTTGCTTCCCCTGCTCTTGCCCCTTACTTTCAGTCATGGGATACTCTCCTTCCCTCCACTGGTTCTGACCATGTTCCTATCTCCATCACCTTCTCTCACCCTTCGGCAGCCACACCAGCTCCGGCCCCTAACTACGCTTTGATAGAGTGGCACGCGCAGGAGGAATAGCGTAAGGTATTCTCTGTCCCTAGAGCCCCTCCCTCCCGACGGCCTCCTCTCTAAGTACCTGGTTCCACCGTCACTCTACCCGCCTCACTTCTCTCCTGAAGGAGCATACCCGCTTGTCCCG
This sequence comes from Tuber calosporum, assembly GCA_003316355.1. Lineage (NCBI taxonomy): Eukaryota > Fungi > Ascomycota > Pezizomycetes > Pezizales > Tuberaceae > Tuber > Tuber calosporum. The sequence continues at coordinate 34,851 of QFET01011072.1, read as the reverse complement.
CTCCTCCCTCCACGCCAAACCCTGGTGGTCTCCTCTACTTTCTACTCTGCGACGGGAGTTCCCCTCCACCTCACGAATGGCTACACGCCCCGACTGCCTCCCTGGTGTGCATGACGCTGCCCGCCTCTCAAAGCGTTGGTACTTCAATGCGATTAAGGCGGCAAAGAGGGCCCACTGGGCTGCCCTCCTCATGTCAACCACCCCCTTCACTATTTAGACCACTAGAAGGCTGGTCCTTGGCCGCCCCACCCCTCGTATCCCCTCCCTCCCAGGGGCCGATATCCCTGATGGTATGAACCAGGCCCTGCTTGACCATTTTTTCCCTCTTCGCCCTTCTGTTTCCCTCTCCTACATAATGCGCCCGTACGGGGACTGCCCCCCCCTTACAACTGAGGAAGTGGCCTCCAACCTGACTCGCTCTACCTCCTCCTGCGCCCCTGGCCCAGACACGATCCCGTACTCTATCTGGAAGAAGGTGCACGCTGTCAACCCCTTGATTCTCACCCATCTCCTTGGCCCCTTCCTGGAGTTTGGTTTCCACACTCCTTCTCTGAAAAGGGCAAATAGGTAATCCTTGATAAGCCCGGCAAAGACTCTTATGATTCTCCTTCTTCTTTCCGCATTTTTGTCCTTCTTCAGACCCTTTCCAAGATCTTGGAAAGGGTTGTCGCCAGCTGCCTAGAGCCCATTGCCCGTGCCGTTGGGCTCCTGAGTCCTAACCAGTGTGGCTCTCTTCCTGGTCTTTCCTGCTTTGACGCGTGTGCTTCCTTGATTCACACTGTCCGCTCCTTTCAACGTCCTCGCCTCAAGGTCTCCACCCTCTTCCTTGATATTAACGGTGGCTTTGACAATGTGGACTCATCCGTTTTAGCCGAGTCACTCAAGAGAAAGGGGGTCAATCACTATCTTGTGGCCAGGGTCAGGTCTTTCCTCACTGTTCTCACTTGTTCCTTACTGTTTCTAGGTTCTCCAAGGACCTTTTCCCCTGTTTCCGTGGGCACCCCTCTGGGGTCGCCTGTGTCTCCTTTATTGTTTGTTATTTATGTTTCCTCCATGCATTTTTCGGTCCCTAGGGGGCTTATTCTTTCCTATGTTGATGATTTCGCCATCACTATGGCATCTCCTTCTTACCGGGGCAATGTTCGCGCCTACAGCTCCTTTACTCCCGTTTCAAGCATAGGGCCTCCATTCGTCATATGTCCTTCTCGGTCCCCAAGACTGAGCTGATGCATTGGAGGACTCCACTTCAGCCGGGGTCACTTGACATCTCTCCTATCGCTATTGATTCACTTTTGTTCTCCCCGCAGTCCCAAGTCCGTTGGCTGGGTTACTGGTTCACCCCTTCTCTTTCCACTCACACTCATTTTTCCCGCCACCTCTCTCTTGCCCAAGGTGCTTTTTCCACTGTTCAGTGGCTCTCACCCCCAGGGTCTGGACTCTCCTCCCATTTGTGACACTGGCTGCCCGTCTCCCTTCTGTTACCCTTCCTCCTCTATGGAGCAGACCTTCGGGTACCCTCCCGGTTACTTCTGGATCGAATGGAGGTTTTTTGGGGTTCTGTTCGGCGTTGGGTCACCAACTGTTTCCGATCCACTCACACTCCAATCCTCTCTGCAGAATCCTGCCTCCCCCCAGTCACGTGCTTGGCCAGGCACCGTTGCCGCCTGGCCGCCCTCTATCTGGTATCCTTCCCGCCCTCTGCCAGTCCTGCTGCAGCTCGCTTTCCTCCTGAATTTCCTTCGCTGCTGCAGTTCCGTGCACCAGATTCATTCCGACACCTGTATAGGCGTCTACCCTCTAACGTTATGCCCCTGAACTGGCCGACATCCCCCCCTACACCCCCGGTAGGCACACACCTCCCAATTGATGCTCTGGCTCATCCTGCACTACCACTCTTAGGCTCGTTATCCTTCGCCCCCCTGATTAGGACGGATCTAGTATCCTTCCCCCCCCCGCTGCCGTCTGCGACAGCCATGACCTCAGCCTACCATGTTGTGCGCCGGAAGGCCCATGATCTCCTTATGGAAGACTGGCTCAGGACCGCTCCTCCTCGCGATTATTATCGTTTCCCCATGCGCCTGTCGCCTCACCCCTTCATGGGACTTGGGAAGTTCATTGCCGGGTGCGTGCACTTGATGCGCTCACGCAAGAGCTACCTTGCGACCCACCCCTCCTGGTTGTCTGCTGGCCTTTACACCCTCTGCCCCTGTTGTGGTGAGGAGGATGAGACTTTCAGCCAAGCCATCCTACGCTGTCCCTCAACGGCCCTTGAGCGGTCACGCCACCTCCTAGGTGTTACTGACATTAGCTCTGTGGCCCCTCTCTCGTCCTCACTCCCACTCCTCCTTGCCCTCAATCGCTTTATCCGCGACACAGGCACCGCCTTCCCCCCTTTTATGCCTGCCCCTGGGCGCCGCTCCCCCTCCCCAATGATCTTTCCCTCTTCCCCTGCCTCCTCCATGGCCCCTCTCCTTCATTCTTCCTCTCCGCCTCTGCCGCTTTAGCTTATATTTTCACTGGCTTGGGTCTGCCTGGGTGTTTGTGGTTGTGTTTCCTTTTGTGCTACAAGTTGGCTCTAGGGTCTTGGTTTGTTTCATTTAATTTCTGATTAACCGTATGTGGTGACGTGTCTTATGCAAGGCATTACTAGGAGCTATGTAGGTGTTCTTTCCTTTATTTGTTCGTTTTGGATTTAAGGTTTTCTTGACGCCATATCTCATGAGGCATGAGAGTTCTTGTACCTTAACATGCAATACATGATAAAATAAAAAAAAAAAAAAAAAAAGAAAAAAGACACAGATAGCAAGCTCTTCACGCAACCACGTAAGTTACTTCCTATGTTGTTCTTTACCTATGAGTTCAATCCGTACTTTATTCTTATTATGACCATCCGCCTATATCACCGTCCGACACGTGATTTAAATAGCGTATCGCTCTGGAGCAGTCGCAACGGCAGGGAGTGAGAGGACTCCACGTTCCCACTGCGATGTAAGGCTACTAGACCTGACAAGATGTAAGACGAGCTTATGTATCCTTTCCTGTTGCAGTTGAAGAACATAGTTTGCCTTGTCCGGCAGACTAGGGATAGTATGTTAATAGCTTGTGATTTCCCTTTGTATTCTATGCTCGCCATGCTATTTATCATGAGATATGGCAACCCATAGCCTCTCATAATAGAAAGGTCTTTCATGTAGTAGAGAACAAGGCCATCCATCATTACGAAATAACTTGCCTAGTTGGAGTATTCAAGTAGTGGAATCGTCTATTATGCTTAGTTAATGTCTAGACAGTAGTCACAAAAAGTATAACCTGGAAGTATATTAATTGTACCAAGTATTTAAACTGGAGATTGACGTACTAGGTTGAATTTTCATACCAGTTTAACATCATGGTGGTCTACTAGCAAGGCCACATGATTCAGCTGACAGATGGAATACCTTTGTTTAGAAACTAAACTCTTGAGATGGGGGTTGACCATATACTAGAAATATTCTTTATGTCTAGGACAGTAGCACATAAAGCATGAATATCTTCTACTTTAGCAGGATGCATCCAGAGGCTGCAACTACCGCCTTAGTGCTTCAAAGAATATTCACCAGAGGTAAAGATAGAATAAGAGAATCTAGGGGAAAAACCTAATATTCCTCATTCCAATCTTTAAACAATTCAAGTTCCAGAAACAATAGTTGGTTATCAGAGAACAAGGGTACTTCTTGTTTACTTAAGTAGACTTATAAAACCAATAACATCTATTCCTACGGTGAAGATTAATTAGGACCTTGAGGCTGGTCCACCTATAGTTCTGCTAGCACAGAACCCTATCCAAATGAGTTTGGTAGTGAGTGAATCGCGTGCAAAGGATAAGTCCATCAAGCATAATGGTCTTTGCTAATGCATTTGCATTACCGCGCAAAGTGAGATAAACCAGTCAGGTCACGTCTTTTCAGTAGGCAATCGACAACCGGACGGTGAGTCATACCAAGTTATGACACTCAAATATAATATGGTATTTTCGTCAATAGTAATACAGTAGTCTAGTTGATCTACTAGGCTGATTGCAACATTTTTTCATGCTAGATAGCGGTTGCTATAACTGGCTTTAGTAAGTTGGCTCAATAGCCACCACCAATAGCTCCCAAGTTGGATAACACCTTAACCGTAATAAAACTGAAAACCATATGGTCTTTGAATGTCCGTCAGTCATGGGATAGTAGTTATACTATTGTTTCTTAACAAGGATATTTTTTCTCCAAATTCTTGCCTAAATTCACAACTACCAACCTGCTCTTCTGCCAGAATCCCACTCCTCACCCAGCCATATAGAGTACCAGCAGTATCTACAGGATTCCTGCTAGTGTAAATGCTAATAACTTGCAGTGGGTATTTCTACCCTACCGAGATTAATATCAACTGGAATATATCTGCTTCAATAGACAACTATAATATATAAACTAGTTTATTACCACAGTCGGCAAGACAATTTTGCTAGCACATTATCAACTATAAAACTTTACAATAGGGAATGATGGTTTTCTGCATACAGGATCATCAGAGAACAATTTGGGAATAGCAAAACTCTAGTCTGAACGTCCTTAGGAATATCATAGTACTCACGCTCTAACATTTGCTCTAGGATACAATACAGGCACCATGTTCAGTTACTCTCTGCCTCTGAAAACTGAGTTCTTGGAGCAATTGTGGTATTCCTATATAAGTCATAGCAGTTATGGTATAAGCTTATAATTTCACATGCTTAACTGCTTGGCCCGGCCAGGTTTTTGGTTAGGCGAGATGCTTTCTAACATTTGAAATTGCATCTGCAGACCATATTCCAAGATGACAACAACCACTCAACTAAAGAATTATTGTATAACTTCCAAGAGCAGGATTCTATCCTAAAATTAAATATTGCACACTATATTTAGACAAGAGGAGAAACAGCTAGGAGTGATAGTATCCTATAAGCCTATCATAAAATTGTGGATACTGATGCACTGCTCCAGGAGCACAAATCAGCTCATATATGGATAGGTCTCTCCTGATACCTGCAGTACAATTGGAAGATAGCACACTAGCATTCCGCGCCAGGGGAGAAGGTCACACAAGACATAAGGTTTATGCCTGAGTCCCCAAGTTCACATGGCGCAAGCCCACATGGACAATGATGGAAAGATCTTAGAAGTCATAAAGCAATGAGAATAAAGTTACGGGCAATAGATAACAGTACAAGTTCCAGACTTCAATTGAGCATCCAACAATGCAGAAGACTGCGAAGGAATATTATTAGTTTTATACATCGAATCTTTATTCTTTAATATGTCTGCTTTCCGACACAATCTCTGTCAAAGAAGAAAGATTACAACACATGTTTGATTGCGTTATCCTTAGAATCAACTACGATTAATAGTAGATTGATATTTCTCCTTGTTACCCTAGCAATATACATTGCCTTTGGGTACTTGTAAGTTATTCGCGTAAAAGACACATACTTAAAGGTGAGTCAATCACCCTTGAATTGCACGTCATGGAGTCTTGTGCTTTTGACATATCTCCTATTTCGTGCTAGTTCTTCAAGAATCTAGTCCAGGAATTGTGTTTTTCGAACTGTCTCACCAACCCACTTGGTTAACCAATCCTCTAATTAATTCTACTGGATCTGATTTCCTAGAAATATATGCACATTTTTATAGTTCCACCTTCTTGTAAAGACCATTCCTGGATCAAAAATAGTGAAGCACAGGGTACTTCTAGTTGTTTCAAGTTTAGACTAACCTCAGGTATACCACCTGTTTGGAGATTTATAAGATAAGTACTTTGGTTCGAAAAGAAGGTTCTTGTGACAAGTGACAGAGGAAATGGCAAAGGCTATATCCGACATAGATGAAGTGTCCCTCGTCGGAAGTGATTATGCCTTGATACATTACAAGTAGCCCTTGTCTTTCTACTATCTCTCACAACACAGTGGTGTAAGAAAGTCTACCCGTGGGACATGTTTGAGTACGTTTATACGTCCGGTGTGTATAGTGTCTGCCTGGGATCCATTATAGGTATGTCTAGGATTTGTGATAGGTAACCTTGACTGAATCCTAATGTCATTGACAGACAATAACTATTTTGTCTTCTATGAGGGGTCCACCTAGGTGCAGGTACAGGTAGAGCAACTCTAGAACAATTCACACCACATCATAAGTGATGCACATATTAGTGATGAAACACTAAAAGAGGTTCTCATGGGCTAGAGATGCTGGTACCACTGACGATCGCTCTCCAAATATCAAAGAATAACAGGCAGGATGCAAGGTTCTGAGTGTAGAAACAATATGCTACACACAATCATGCCCCACGTATCAACTTCACAGTTACAGTGGTGCTAGATGGCATGAATTTGTCGAACAAAATCGTCAATAAGCAGAAGGGATAGTATACCAATCGGCCAGACTTCTACATAGAGAGGTTACGGTACTGGAGGAACCTGAGTACCATAGAATCCTGTGAAGAGAACTCTAACACTGTTTAGAACTGAAGAACCTCGAAACAAAAAGCCTTCATCAATTGGCACAAAAGCTTTCAGAGCAGATCACGGGCTATTAGGAGTAAATAAATGATCCACTTTTACTTCAAGAAGTTCCTAGCAAGCCAACCTGTGTGTGGGAAACAGTGGGACCACAGTGAGGTGTCTAAAGAACATGGCAGATAGAAAGAAATAACTTCAGGTCTGTCTTGTAGTGGAGAAAAAGGATTTGGCCAGGATGATAAAAATGAGGATGTTGTAAATACACCACTACCATGCTTACCATTGAATACACTTGAACCTGTAGAGAAGGACCCTATTGAAGATCAAGGGGGTGGTGCCTGCATACCCGATGGTTAGCTATAGCACTCACTTTTGGAAGTCAAAAATTCGAATGTGAGGTCGTTGCCTGAGTGGAAAGATTAGGGCTAGCATTAGCTAGAACTTCAGGTGTCAGACTAATCTACTATACAAGTTTGAGACTAAGCCTAGTCACGATCTACAAGTATGGCTACTAAATTGTGAGAATTACTTTGGAAGCAAGCCACAGCAATGATACCAGGGAGAAGAACATATCAAATATCCGTTAAGAGGAATGGAAGGCATCTGGCTAGCGCCATTTGCTGTAACCTACTAGACTAAAATGATATTGGACCTCAGATTCACCAATGATTAGTGTAATAACTGTGGGTTTCCATTTGGGGTGAGGTAATAGAAGAATTAACAGTGCTTCATACGGTACAAAAAGCTTTGGCTAAGAAGGAAATGGTTCAATATACATGACATATAGAAAAATAACTCCTCATCTTAGAGAACCTACCATGGAAGCAGAAGAATCAGGAATTACCTAAAGGACCCTGGTCGAATAACAACTAGCAGTAGAACTCATATTAATATTAACTAGTCCAAAGAATGATCACAATCGTAAATCTATTATGTCAGTTCAATGAGTGTACTAAGGACAAGAATAGTATAGAGAACAGTGCAGTCAATTCAGTAATAGCGATCATGAACTAGGAGATAACTAGAAAAGGAAAGGAGCCAAAGATGGCAATCTATACCATACAACAGCAGGGAACAACTAGTAATAAATATATATGCAGCTGAAAAAGCAGTATATAAATGGCAAAAACAGGGGGAGAAACATAGAAATGACGCTGCCGGTAGACAGGAAGACCATACAAATTGCATTGAAGCTCATAAAACGAATCCCTAATGTAACAATTGAGAAAATAAAAAATGCAAACTAGGGCACATGTCTCTCCTTATAAAAATATAGTTGGAAATACAACTTAGACAGGCCCAAGTATCAACATTTGAACAACATCAAATCAAATAAAATGTGCCTGTGGATGTTACCACATGATTACAAATACGAAATGGTGAATACAAATTCACCAAGGGCAAACTTTGTCAGTTTGCCTGAAATATGACGGTTGGAGAATATCTATCAGACATAATTAGGTTCCCTAGCACCAGAAGTAACAGTGCTTGAGTACATAGTTATGATTCTCCAGCTCAAATTATTCCTTACATTACCTGAAATCACCTTGCAAAATCCCCTCTGGAGGTAGTATGAGCTACACTCAGGGATCCTGTAACAGCAAGAGTGAGCAGGTTAGTCTTGACGGATAGCGGAGTACGCAAACCTAAGAACAACATCCAAGCTAGTGGCTATGGACCTCCACACTGTTAGTGTAATCCTTATTTATGCTGGGAATCTTAAACTTAAAGGCAAAATGGTGGAGCTCTACCTCTTGCAAAATTTACACCTTAGTAAGGAAGAGGCCTATACCAAATCTAAAATTTATATAATCTCATAAATTTCACAGGAGATCTAATTATCTGTGGGGAGCCCATAGCAGATTAAAGGTTCTGTAAAATATTAATGGAAGGCGATTGACCGCCCTATATCGTGGGAATTCTTCTCGGAACAACAAAATCAGAACATGTTGACACGGTAAGGGTTGTAATATATAATCAGATCCAGTACCAAGGAACCAAGACCAGAAAGATGTGAGAGTGAATGTAAGACCAGTAAAAGGTTACACAATGGAAGTAGGTAGGCCTGTCGCAAACGTCAAACCTTTGGAGGAGCCGGGACTTCACAGAAGGTATAACAAAAAAATTAAGGTGATGTAGGAAGAAACCTGTACATACAAGAAAGTTGACTATCATCTGATGATCCTGGTTCGGCTCCCGTAAACCAAAATCTGCTGTTTGGATAAGAGGTAGGTGATTCAGAACCTTGTGGCAATAGGGCAGGACAACTAGTACCGGGATTCCCTGTACACCAAGTAAGAACAAATATGATAAATCTTGTTTTAAGAGGTTTTAGTAGTGGAAACCATAGTCGTGTGGTAACCAACACATTAGATGTTTTCAAGACTAGAATGCTGCGTCAATGCGGCAAAAACATCCCTGTCAGCTCCAAAACTGCCTACAAAATAAATACAAAATGCAAGCTCAGCAATACAGTAATATATTTGGTTGGAAGGTAGGCCGAGCATTGAAGCAAATGGGAAAGGCATACCGGTACATGTCTTCTTAGACCTTGGATCCAATATTTCTCATGTTCATCAAGAACTAGTCCAACTGTTTAAATATTCCACATGATACATACCACCAAGCACACGAAATCCTAATAGGCGTAAAGCTAGCTTTCCGAATGGGGCAACATATTTTACCAAATCAATTCTAACAGATATTAGAAAAATACATTCAAATCGCACATCTCCTTTAAGATAGCAGGAGTTGGACAATATGATCTAATTATTACTTTTAGGTCTTGGCATTAATAGCATCTACTCACAGACCTTAATTACTGCCATAATTAAGAATTTAGGGTTACCTAGTATTAAAGTAAGTTCAAGGAATGGCATGTAGGTAATCAATAAGAATGAGACCTAATGGTGGAATATGACTGACAAGGAGAGGTTGTGGGCTGTATAAACCTTGTAGCCAAACAAGAGGAAACACTTCTACCAATGCTACTAGAGCCGTATATAAAGTTTAAGAAAGTATCCCTCATTGAAGCAAGTGAAAAATCCTAGCAGCTCTCCAACTGCCTCAACAGGGAGTAACATCTATACAGGCGTGAATAAAACAATACTGATTTTAATTGCAAGATAAAAGGAATTAAGAAGAGTAAAATAATCTCTTATACTATTCAGGTTTGCAGTTGTATAAAACAAATGTACGAACTAGCCTATTTTGTGAAGTGGACAATATGTTATGAAGATGGGTCATTAGGGAATAAGTAGAGGATTTAGAACAAGCTGAGGAATTTGAGGGAAAATTTCATAGAGAAAATGTGCTAATGTCAAACCCAGTAGATAATGAATAAATGTGCAAAAGGATTTCCTGATGCGAATAAGTAAACAGGCCTGGTTTTTGATCATACAGCATTTAGTTTTGGAAAAAAGTCTTTATAAACACCTATTTCCCAACTTAGATTTAAAGGAAATATGAGGATCAAGCCTAAAGAGTTTGCTAGACGAACCCTGGCACCAGAGAGGGCATGTTAGGCATACAGGATCTCCAGATGAAGACTTGGACAATATTGAGGCTCAAGTCTTAACCTCTCAAGCTCAATCATACCCCTTCCACCATACTGTTCGCCTAGTGAGTTGATAATACAATGTAGTGCATATTCGTTGACTGAGAAACCTGAATGACTACAACACCTCTTGCAAAATATTATACCTTGGTGGCATTGTGGTCTAAGTGTATAAAGTCCTGTAGTCCGTAACCGAATCCGAATAATTTTCTACTTTTACTACAGACTTAATGTTGCCTATTAGTCATTTGAGATTATACCTTTTAAGTTTTTCTTTTTATTATTCCTTCCTAGTTGATTGTGATTTCCTACTTTGGTATTACTTTGTGATTCGCTTATCTGTACCCCCTCTTGTTTCGACCCATACAGATATTGATATCCTCCTCATATATTTTATATAATTGGCTCGTATTAGCAATTGCTTGTGACCTCTTAGTTGGATTGCATTACTTATGTTGATAGCATAATCCTATCACTCTCAACCTACTCTTTTTAGTATATGAAAACCATCTTATGCTGCCTCTATTGGCATATTTGTTGCACAAGATATTTAGACTATTATTAATTTTTCTCGCTACAATTTTTTTATTTAAAGAGCTTCCAATCCCATGAGGAATCTGACTATCAAGCTTAACAGGCTAGCATCTATAATACTACTAATTCAAAAGTAACCCTATTAGTTCCATACCTTTTACCTAGTCTATTGAAGACCTATCCATTAATGCTTTTCTACCTATCATACTTCTATTGTTAAAGTTCCATTGGGTTTCTCAAGATACAGGGGAGTAGCTTTCATTTTTTGACCTAGACTGATCTATACCTTTAATCTTCATCAGGGTGCTAATTACCCTTTACCTACATTAACAAAGAAGTACTAGTACACACCCCTGTTTCCAAGAAGGCCTTATGCACACCCCTGGTGAGAGCAGATCTTCCTAGGTCCGAATTATATCGCTTCTACCAGTTACTAGAGAGTAGTTCACTAGAGGAGTGTATCATCATTCCTAGAACGAGAAAGTTCATTGCCAGTACCCGCTCTGGCCCCTATGACTGCTGATTTAGTAAAATCTTTAGTAGATAGAAGCAGTAGTGCAGACGAGTACCAAGCCAAGCCTAAGAACAGCTTCACAAGTTGTCTAAGGCCAAAAAGAACTAAGCTTCGTATCAGAATCTTATTCCTGTCCAAAGAACGCACTAGACCACCACACCCAGCTTAGTTACACAGACTACTCAGTCTACCAAAAGAATTACAAGGACCAAAGTCTGCAGCAGATAATTGATCAAGACTACCAAGACAACCAATACGACCTAGTCGAGCAGACAAGCCACGCCTGGCACTGTTCACCATCTTAGTCTACCAGGAAGAAATATATGTTCTAAATGACATTCACTATTTGCATTTACAGGCCATGGATAAGGTGTAGATCGATTGATTATTAACTCCTAGTTTAACACAGTCCATTGATACTTAGCCAGTTGTAGCACAACCACTGATGCTCCTCAGGCCCAAGTATACTACAGAGATGATTGCAGCCGATTGCAAAGTGAAAGCTTACGATAAATTCCCTTAATATGAAACATGCCTAGTATACCTCATAGTTGTAGCTCTTAAACAGAATTTAGAGGCCTACTTCTTTCTTTCTACATATATAGATACTATGAATAAACTGTCGCTACAAGTCAAGCAAACTAGTGTTGGAAAAATAGTTCCTATTAACAGAACTGTAAGTAACCTTTATACCTTTATAGACTTTCTCCCATTTACAACAATGTCAGCCTATTCAGCAGACCAGAGACTGCCAGATACCATTGATATCAAGCTCTATTCAGAACTGAAACCTCATATCCATTGCAACACCTCCTTTGACAAGCTACTGCTCATTGCAGAAAAGAGAAATGTAATTGCTCATTCTACATGAGTTAATGGCAAGCAAAATTGTAATCGCAACGCAACCTCAAAGGCGGTTTACCAGCCAGCACCCTGGTGGCCCCAGTATAAATCCCTGAAAAATTAACCAAGATTCTCTAACAACCCCTTTAAGAAGGCAAAAGTATCTCAGTCTGAGAAGGATGACTACTGTAGCGACAAAGTGGGTTACTCTGGGGGAAAATATACACTCTACTGCAATAACTGCTTTAAGAAGAAGCAGAAGCATACAAGCACTAAGTGCGGAGAAAATATTGACCAGAGCAGGCCAAGGACACCCAATAAGACAGATGAACATACCTTACCCCGAATGACGATCCCAATACAATGAAATCAGGTATAGTTACCGCAAACTCTGCAGTACCTAGTGGAACTCAATCACAACCCCTCAAGGCAGATATCACACTCAATGGCAAGGAAGCAAAAGGGCTATTCGATACAGGTACTAGAAGGGAGAACTTGTTGTCCAGAAAATTTGTCATTAACCCCCAAATCCCTACCCCTGACCTTTACAATTCAATTAACCTGAGGATGCCAGTTAAGGAATCTAGCTCTGCTATCAACTATATTGCAAAGACTGGAGTAGAGATTGTCAAGGAAAGCGGCAACATTACAGAAGCTCTAATCAGTTCCCTGTACCTATATGTTATCTTATTAGTAATACACTACCTCACTACTCTCCAGCGGGTAAGAGATTGCGTAAAATTTATTATCAACTTCCCTGAAAACACAATTACCTTGACCTGACATAAAGCAACTCATTCACGATTTTCAGCCATGAATGAACTAGATACCACAGACTTTATATCCAAGTTCCCCACAGTATTGCCAGACAAGAAGACAGTTGATTTTACCACCCTTGAGAGATGTCAACTACCACTTACAGTGGAAAGATATAATTTCAAACCATAACCCGAGATTCTTCCAATTTGATAATCAGATCATACAATTATATTGGACATTAATTATGGACTGCCAAGTAAAAGCAATCATTTATCCCAGTTAGAGACACAATCCTGCCTACAGATTCTCAGATTTGCAATCCAAAAGGGAAATTAGATTGCTTGCAGTTCGGCTACACATGAATTATGTTAGTATAAATGATCTGAGAGTGATTCATAACCAAGCCATAATATTCAGAACTGTTGCTAGAGCAAAGATCCGATCACCTATAGACCAAACAAATTCGACCTATCAAATTCGAGTTATCACTAACAATGAGAGCCACAACTCTATCAAGACACCATTAAGATCCTTTGCATGCTAAAATATACTCAATAGATATGCCAGAGCCTGTATAACCAGTAAGAGAGTTATAGAGTTTTTCTGGAGTCATTTATTGGTAATTTGTTTTAGGCATATATGTATAATAGTACAAAAATAACACTCCTACAAATCAGTTGTTAGAGCTCACCGAATCTCAGACAAGCAAGTGGCCTTAAAGGGGCCTGGTGAAGAGTGATATCCTTGGCCTGTAAAAGGTATATGAGAACTGTAGCTACTTTGAATTGTACAGTACACAGGTATCAAGTTTGTAGGGTAACCCAGTTAGATAGAGTAAATCTCAACCACAGTTAGGGAGGGTAACCTACTACCAGTCTTAGGCAGCATGAACAGCAATCCTATTTAAAGAGGGCAACTTGCAATTCCAGTTAACTAGCAGCAACAGTGAAAACTTGGGTAGCTGCCTAAGACCCATCGGGAATACAAATTTCGTGCTACTAATACTTTAATTAAGGTGGAATCCAGCGCAAACAATTAGTTGGTTATACAGGACTCTACAGGCTTATATGTCTAGTTTGTGCAGACTCATGAATGGATTAGGGCCCAAAGGTGATCAACTTTACCTACACTTGGGATAATAAACTGAAACGTGAAATTCAAGTTACCCTACCTCAAAGGTTACAAAGAAATACGAAAAAATTATTATAGCCACCATGGCATGATTGGGAGCGTCTTGGTAACATGCATTAAAGATAGGTTGTAAAGTGTCAGAGTTGGTAAAAGCCTTACAAAACTGATCTGCTGGAGGAACACATGTGACACAGTATATGTCGCCCAAGGCTAGAGGAGAAAATCGTGTCCATAGGGTATCTAAGGTGGTATATGACCACCAACACAGGCCTGTTATCAGTATTCACAACTAATGGCGCGCACCAGTTACTCTAAGTAACTAATATTGCTATGATAGGTCTTAGAGACATTGGGGGAGTCATCTGGAAGTCTGGGATAAGTGGTTGTTTGTCTGGATAATCCTCAACAGTTGAACATCTTATTGTCTAAGACCAATACCATTACTGAGGGAGGTTATTGGATTCTCAGGGAATTCCATCTTATCAACTTAAGGTGGGTAACGTTCTGGTACCTATGGGTAACTCCCGTTTAGCCAACAAAGTAGTACCAATAAATGGTAGTGCAAAGTAGTTACCAATATAGCTGCTAATTGGCCAAGTACACTAGGTTAACTAGAATGTTTGCATAACAGGAATAGCTATAGGGCAACCGGGTCTTAAATAAGATAAAGAGTATCATCTCCACTTGACAGTCGGCCACTAATAAGACCATCTGCAGAAAGGTTTTTCTCTCCTACCGAAATAATTGAGAGGTATTGCAGAAAACCATACAGATTGGTTGACACTGCTAATCCAAGTGATATACAGACTTCAGAAGCTGTCTCAGAGGAAGTTTATATCTGATGAACCATTAATGGAGAAGGGTACTTATTTATCGTTGAAGTAGGAATGGGTGTCGATGTACTTTAAAAATCTACTGACATAAACATGTTCGACTGTCACCTTAAATAACTCACTATGCTTTCGCAAGAACTTTAATTGAGGGAAGATGCACTTTGAGTCTATTAAACTTAATAATTTTTCTTCAATTATCAATATCTTTATCTTCCCTCAACATTATTTAAAGTCATTCGTGTGGTATCAACCTTAGCATTCATCTTTCTCCAGTGTTCCCACATTTCAGAATATCTTTAAGCTCTGCTGTTAAGGGTCTCCATTGACTTGTTTCTCCAGGTGACCTCTTTTGTTACATTAATGAGTACTAATATCCTTCTCTAGAACAAGTAGCCCCATTTGGGGGGTGGTGGATCCGTGCTGTCTCTTTCAGATAGGAAATAAAGTGCTGTTACCTCTTACTGCCTCTTGTCAACTATGGTCTTATTGCAGACCTCAGAGGCTTGTAGTGGGAATCGGTTACTAGGTTAGTTGAAGTAACACCTATCGAGTTGGCAGAGGAAAGTTAGATGAAGATAGTCTCCTATCCTAGGGCACTCATATCATCTATCACTCACAACCCTGTTGAATTGGTACTAGAGTTGGCTACCTAAAGGATTACATAGGAACATTTCACCCATGCAGTCTTCGAGAAGGATTCTCTTCCTGAATTAGGCTAAAGATTTTGATAGGCAGAGTCACAATTTGAACGCTTTCTTGAAAACCAGCAAGTCCATATATAACAGATTATAGTCTACATATCTACAGACTAGGTCAGGAAGGTAGTTAATTCCTACCTCTAGCAAATCATGACAGCGCAACCGCTGATGGGGCGCTTAGAGGCTCTCGAGTCTGCTATGATTGAAGTAGTGATGATACACGCTGCAAATGGTGTAATCATGGATAATGCTCTGCCCATGACCATAGTCCTTAGTGGACCTATTATCTTTGCTAGACATTTTATTAAAGTAAAGGGGGATGTAGACTGGCACAAACATATTATGACACAGTCAAAATCTTTGTGTCTTGGCAGAACTCCTGGTTCATCAAGCGTTTCCCAGTTTGCTCTTAAGGTTGAAGCATCTAATGCAAGCAAATCGCCGAGCCCCTCTCGCACACCATACAGGTCATCTCTGCTTGATGGATTAATAATAGAATATAGACCTTCAAAACCCTAAAACATCAGCGATGGCGATTATACTGCAGGCTGTACCAAATACCGCTATGATACCTTTACATGCTGACCGACTGTATCTGGTTGTAGAGGAAACGCCTTTTCAGTCTATACTATAAGGTCTGGTACCCCATGTCCACTATACAGCACCAGAATCTCGTGCAAAACCTATTGGTAATACAGGGAGGATAAAGTTCCCTAAGGCAGAGGCCATGTCAGCTATGCCTTATTGTTCTCATAGTTTTAGCTAGGAAGGAGGACCTGCAGGTCTTGTTTTCCACCACCAGGCGACCTGAACAAAGAACCAGGGGAAGTACGAAAGGTGATCAGCTTTAAGTCCTAAGGGGAAAACGACAGATAGATTGTTCAGTGTTTCAGAAGACCATAGTATTGTTATAGCTAGTCCCAGCTTCCTGTAATCAGTTCGTAGGGGCCTGGATAAGGTTCTTACAGCAATAGAACCCACTACCCTAGCTTCTCTGGTTCTAGCACTCTGTCTCAAGGAAGCGAGAGGACCTAGTTGTAGGATCACTTTAGCAGTGTTAATAAACATTTGAGACTACAGAGTGCAAACTCAGACGGAGACTGTGGTGAGCAAGGACCATGAGGTGGCAAAGTCAGGGAAGGAGGAGAACTGGGTGATGCAGACTCATCGATCCGTAGAGCTGATAACTCATCCTGTCTTCCTGATATTAGCCTATTAATTGGCTGACAAGGTCCTGCTGGAAACAGTATAAGAAGCGCCAGTATCTTGAATCGTGTTTTGCCTAGAGATACTACCTTTGCAACTCGAACATGAAAATGCACATTTGGTAATAGAGGCCAGAGAATTTGGTGATTTTAGGATGCAATGGAGACTCCCTTTACTAACTGCAATTCATCCAAGATGCGGGGATTAGCTTGGACTACTTACAATAGTGAAATCTGTGGGATATGGATAAGGTTAGCCTAATTATCGCGTATCTGGGAGTGGCTGACAAGACCAGGTATTTTAGCATTCATGTGTATATCTGCCTGGATGCAGCAGTGGGTAGCACAGGTAGCATCTACCCAAACAACGAGTTACATACAGGAGCTGGTCTTGGGAAATGCACGGAGTCTACTTTCCCTGGTCACACGCATCCTGATCTCGCTCTGGGTGAATGGAATAGTCTAGTTATGAAGCCCAGTAAGGTAGATTAGTTTGCTGATGAACTTATTATGTTAGCCTGAGTGTTTCATTATAATAAGATTAGGGTGAAAGACAAAGCTCACATTGGTATGACTGCAGATTTGTGACATTCCAGATTGCTGAAAACACTATATCTGGTGGCATATATCTAGTACCTCAACCTTTTGCGTAATATGGGCTACCTACTAGAGGATGTTGCATCATTCAACACTACAGTTGTAAAAGATAAAGATACTCCCTATGAAAGCAGTGTCAATAGATATCTAGTGCTAAGAGACAGATACAAAAGCAGTGAGGATCTGGGGATCACATTCCCTATAGCCAACAGGCAACATCCAATTGGTTGCACGTTCGGAAGTCATAATATGTGGCTCAATGCGGAATATTCAAGGGACCCTGAGAGACTAGCAACCGTAGCCAAAACAATACTCTAGTTGTGAGAATGACTGTTACTGCGCGAGAGAGTCTACAGCTCCCCAACCAGTTGTACAGTTCATCAAACCAGTTCGAAAGTAAACCACTTCAGATCCTGAGTAAGTTACTTCAACAGTTCCCTAAAATTGATACATTGAGACTGCTCTTGTTGAGAAAAATGTTACCGACCTGCATGGATAACCTCTGATATTGGAGGTTGACACCAATAGTAGCGAAAGAGGTACGTCATCACAACAAAATCACAGAACCCAGAAAGATGACTACTACTCTGCCTAACTAGGCCAATGGGAAAAGGTTAGAAAGGAAAGGAAATGGGACTAGGTGAGTCCCCTTCTCCGTGCATGAAAAAAAAACCTTATTCCAAACTGGAGGGCAGGATTGGATTTGAGTTTCGTATTGTATTAGTATTAGTAGGGTTTATTTCTTATTTACTTGATTTGTTGCTTAACTATGGGAAGAGCCATAGTGATTTGTCTGGTTTCATTTGTTCTTTTCCTTATGTACATTAATCGGGCTGCACTTGATTAGCAATTGAAAGTTACTTCAGTAAATTTAGGAGAGGAGGGTATAATACACGAAACCTAGCTGCCAGGATTGTAAATACCCAAACTTGTAGTTAATATAACCTAAGATACTTTATAGCGCTGGAGGGGACAAACCTTGGAGCCAAATAAGACCAGTAAAACGGCTGTGGCTATCGGGCCCACCGCCCAATAATAGCTCCATACACTTATGGGTCTACTGGTATGGGAATTTTCTGAAGCAAAGAAGTAGTAAACAAACCCTACTTCACTTTTACTGTGGCACTACAGGTTCTGTATTGAGTAGTTCAGTGTCCAGAAGGACCAGGCTCTATGTAAACCAAGTAGCTTTCCGTAACCAACCTCTCATTGCAGTGGAAACCGCATCCCAGGCTATGGGAATCAGTACATTAAAACCGGAAGAATGAATGTTGGTGACCTTGTAAAGAGATGAGGTTCAAGGTTGCTTCTTAGCCTAATTATAAAGATGATGGCTATTCACCAAAGTCATCACTAAAAGACGACAATGTGGATATTAACTTAGATAAGATTAATATGGAGTGGCGTTCAAAATACTACAAGGCAAAATGCCTATGCATTAGGGCACGAAGGGACTTCTTCACCTGTGAACAACCCCTCTTAGTAGTTCGCAGTCTGGTATATCTTCTATGAATGACTTGATATACAGGGAGGATAGTCAAGACACTGGGGTCAGTCTTCTACTTGAGTACAAGGATTAGGCAGATATTTTCAGAAAAGAAAATATATCTGCTCTCGGAAGGATTCCTGGTTTAATCACAAGATTGAATTTCTGCCTTAGACTAAGAGACCTTCAGGACTCATATACCCGAACTCTAAGCATGAGTAAAACGTGTTGTATGACTATATCTGTGAAATAGAGGAACAAGAGAAGATAAAACAGTCTCCATGTGCCACTGGTGCCTCTATTCTCCTGATACCGAAGCCTGATGGCACCCTTCAGTTATGTATACATTACTGTTGGCAGAACAATATTTGTATTAAGAATCATTATCCGTTGTCCTTGATGAATGTGCATAGGAATAGGCACGCAAAAGCCTGAGTATTCACCAAGCTGGTTATGCAGAATGCCTACTATCCTATGAGGTTAGCACTTGGTGGAAAATGGAAAACTGTAATCAATAGTCGTTATGGGCAAGATGAATTTATTGTAATACCGGGTGGAGTATGTAACATACCATACACCTTCCAGCTATGATCAAGAGCGTATTTAGATATAAGCTTGAAGCCGGTATCCTCGCCTATATGAATGACATCTTAACATCCTGAAACAGATACTGGTACACATCTAATTAGTACGTCAAAAGATGTAAAGATTGCGAAAAGGAGGGCTTTGTGTCAGCATCAAGAAGTCTAGCAACCATCAACAGGAAGTTAAATTCTTATCCTATAAGATATTTGATCAAGGAATATCCATTAAGAGGTAAAAATGTAAAAGAGATCAAGTCTAGGAATACTCCACAAGAGTTAAGCAACGTTCTAACATGCATTGGCTTTGCAAACCTTTACAACCAATTCAGAAATGAGTTTAGTAATTTAGCGTAACCAAGGATGGATCTGACTAAAAAGAAACGTAAATAGGACTGGTCGCCTGCTTGTGGGCGGTCCTTGGAACAACTAAGGGAGTTGTTTAATACTGGTCTATTCTAACACACTTTTATGACTATCGTCCAACTAAGTTGGGAACTTATCCTATTGATTTCGTATTGGCCCTAGTGCTTACACAGCTCTGTGAGGACCAAAAGTGGCATCAGTTAGCCTATAAAACAAGGAGTTTCTTCCTCGCGGAGGTGAACAATGATCTTTATTATAAGTATATGACCCTAATAGTAGCTGCCTTAAAGGAAAGGTATCATCTTTTGCACTATTTTGAAGACCAAATAGTAGTATATTCAGATAACTAGAATTTGGAGAATTTTAATAGTACCAAGATTTGAAACTGCCTACAGCACCACGGGGTAATTACTCTAGCCTTTAACTTGCAGGTTTTTTACTGCTAAGGTCAGCTTAACGAGAAAGGAAATGGGTTGAGCCGTGCAGTAACTGTCACACAGAAGGGGTGAGTGAACCAATACCACAAAAATTAATTTGTCTTAGGCAATGCCTGGTTCAGCAGGAAGACGATCTCATTCGTGCCTAAATGATACTGACCTGCACGGGATATTGCTTGCAGGCAGATTTCTTACGAGGTTTCATGAGTGTGTCAGAAAAATAATAACTACACCTTGGAGTCCTCAAAGTGGTGGCACACAAGGGATCTACTTTTGATGCCCAGTTCAAGCTATAGAAGGGTCTGCTCACCAACCAGAACATATAATAGGTGCCTAAGTGCAAGGTGTTAAAGTGGACAATGTTGGAGGCAGAACATGATGCAAGGGTGGCTGGACACTTTGAAATATATAAGACTATGGCGCCAGTAAAGGCAAACTTCAATTGACTCAATATGGAGAAGCAAGCAAAGTAATAAGTTCCTACCAGTGACATTGTACAAAGAAGTGACCATAAGGCACAAATAGTTAGGATTGCTACAAACGGTTAACATTACAATAAGCCCATGTAAGGCAATATCTTTGCACTTCATTGTGGCCTTACTGATATCAGAGGAATATAGCAAGATAAGGGTCATTGTAGAGGAATTTTCAAATCAGTGTCACTTTATCCAGCTGGCTACGGAGGTGCATGTTAGAAAAATAGATAATATTTTTGTCAAAGAAAGATAGCGATTGCATGGGCTCCGGGAGTCTCACACTTCCGACCACGATCTCAGATTCAGCTGTAACTTTTGAAACGGTCTCTAGGAGTTACTCAATTCAAACTCAATGTTTCTATCGCCTTCCATCATGAGAGCAAGGACCAAACTGAGATGGTAAATTAGAACGTGGAGAAGTACTTAAAAAGCTATTGTTGATATGAGTACGACAATTGGGCTGTGCTATTACCAATAGAATAACACTCATACAACATGACAGTATCCTAGTCTTCGATGCGGTTGACCTTTAAGTTAAACTACATTTTCGTCCCCTCGACCAACTGGTAATGGTCTATTTTTGGTCATCAGGGAATATACCCGGACAGAGAGCTTGTGCGGTGAGACAGGGCAGGGACTTACAGGATATTCGAGAAATGCTACTGAAAAATCACAAGTGATAAAGGAACTGGCATAATCGAAAGCAACTACAATCTCTTAAGTATGTCATTGTGGAATATGTCATGCAAGGTAGAGCGAAGATAATTAACCCACATATGTTGGACAGAAGAAAGATTTAGACTAAGTGACCTATGCCAGAGCTGGACTACACAAGGTTTGGCCCCTTTGTAGTTTAGCGAAAAATATGCAGATCATTCTATGAGTCAAAACTTCCTGCCCGCTGGACAATCCTTCCAGTCTTCATATTGGATTCCTATAGGGGTTCCAGTAAGACCCAATATGAAGGGGTGCAAAAGAGATAACTAGACCAGACATTAGCAAAAACAAATCCTACCTTCGAGGCTCTATGTTATCAGTAGGAAAGGTAGAGTCTGCGTCAGGCTGGAATCATACTGCTTTCTTCATTTTGAGCATGTCTGTCTTCAGTGACTGGACCTTTTGTTTCCATTATGTCGCATGCCTTATACTGTGTTTGTTCCATCCTTGCCATTCGAGCCTCTCTTAAGCAAAGATATTCGGTCCTAAGACTCACGAAACTCGCTCCTCGGATCTTATATCTATCTGGCGTACCAGATAGCAGATCATCCTTCTTCCCTGTTAAATTTTCCAACATTAATCACACCAGCAAACCAAATTCATCTGTTGACATCCATTATTGTGAGATTTTTGAACTTTGATTAGGAAAGCATGTGGGATAGGCTCATTGTCTGGTGCCCTCATACTGACCACCGCCCTCCTCATCTGCTGCAGTATTATTTCCATCATCGTTTCTCAATTCTCTCTTCTGTCCTAAAAGGTACCGCGGGGAACAAATTTAGCTTTAGTGTATACTGGAGGTCGGCATATTGGTGCTGGGGTATTAGCTAATCCTGCGTCCATGAATTCTAAGGGAATAGATCCGAAATATAATACTACGGGATGTTACCAAATGATATCTAGTGTCCACCTTGTTTTCATGGATTTTTTAGGGTTTGGCCCACCATTGTATCGTCCAGTTACTACCTGCTTTCAATTTCCAAAACCACCTCTAGACCCTTGAATATATAATCAATATCTTTTCTTGGTGTATGAAATGTCTATGTCGAATAGTTCATGTATTTCATTAAGCTTATGCAGCTCACTTCCCTGATTTACTATCCATTGTCTTTCACAGAGAGGAATCACATAATATTACCTATTGACGGGCCCTAAAGTGATTAAGCGCATATCGCGGGCCTCTCATGTCACGCATCTAGTATCTCACAGATTGCGATGACAAACCTTCTACCATTTATTGGTTCATGCAATTGAACCAATCCCAGCCCAGTGAGAACTTTACCTTCTCACTGGATGCTTTCTCATCTTAAAATGACCTAATAATCGCGCCATCTTGCTCCCACATACATCTATACAAATGTGCTCTATGGCAACCTGGATTCATACCCCATGATTGCCACTGCGCGCATACAGGAAGGCTTAAGCCCATTATAGGTTTCCTGATGAATCTGAAGTATATCAAGTTCTTGTGAGTCTGCGAGTGGAATCATTATCTGGGTAAAGAGCTCTACCAGAAGTAATTTTACCTCTGCAGACTTTGTAGGTAGATCTCATAGAACCTCTACAGTCTGCTTGACATTATGCACCGTCTTCCTCATCATCTAGGAATAAATGATTTCCCAGGATAATGCAAAGATCAATACTTAAGTTCGTATCCTTTGTGCATCCCCTCTGAGCGCTCCGGGGTACGCAGCTGCTTGATAAAGCCAACAGCTCCATGATGATATATCTTATCATGATCACATCGCTGGCCATCGCATTTGCTTCTAGTAGCCAATTCCAATCCAAGGGCATGATGGCAGGAATGTTTCAAAAAGATCCGCCTTTGTACAGATTCACTTGTGTTTAACCAAACGTAGCAGTCTTGATTTGGTATATATGTATCCTCTTGCTGATATCCATGGAGTATATCGGAATAGACTTAAAACTCATAACATGAGACTCAAAGAGAGTCAGCTAGCGCATCTTAATGGAGGTAATCTGCTTTCCCTGCTGTATCAACTACACCCTTTGATCTATCCTTGGAGACCTTTCTGCGATATCTATTCAACTCTTTTTGATACAGGAGAAGCTGCTGGTCTCGTTGGCCCGCTCATTTTGCATCAGTTTATTCAGCTCTTGTTCCTGATGGTTTGCCTGCTGGCATGTAGTCTTCGAGGTCCAGAAGTTGGAAATATGTCTTTCATACACTGATATGTCTAGGGATACCTTCCATAGAGGAGAGTGCCTATAGTATATTACTCTCCTAATAAGCCATCAGAGTAAAATCGATCAACCCGCTAATACATAACTACGCATATCGGAAAGCAAGTTGGTGCGAACTCTAATGATTGTGAAGTGCAGTCGCTAACCATAGCGCCGAAATACAAGTATATAGGTTACGCATCTCCTTTCAGTGCAATTGTATGATTTCCTAGCAGGCTTTTTTTGTACCACAAAGTCTGCCATATGGGTGTAGTTACTTCAAGGCATCACCGAATGCCAGCTGCCATTTAAACCTTGTCAGTAACCATTTTACGTATTCCATTACCTCACTAGCTTGGCCCAACTAGATGTTATACAGACATACAGCTTATGGAGGTCTACAGGGTCTACACATGGAGTGCGGAGAATATGTTGCAGCCCTTTTTTAATCCTATAAGGGGAAAGTATTCTGAGAGGTTTACCGTTCCTATGTCCTCGTTCCATAATACTATTATATATGATATGTAGTCGAGGCTCTGATATGGACACCGTGGGTCACTGCAGTGCTCCTGGTTCAGGACCTAAAACTTCGTACATACTCTGTTAATTATTCTATGCCAGGTTGTGTCCACAGTATTATCTGCGATCCAGGCTGACATAATGCGAGAACAGTGGCCTGTGTTACCATCCGATTAGTCGCTTATTGTCACTTTTGGACAAGCTCCCAGAAGGGCACAAAGCTCTGTTCAAAGGCAGCCCTCAGAATATCAGCATTTGCATGCCCCTGAGGTTCGTCAACACCGGCTGATACACATTCAAACTTGGACGGCAGAGGTACTAATGCAAGCGGTAGGATCGACATCTTGGTAGGGCTCTCTCTAGTCCCTGTGATGATATTGCCGGTCATGATTTATACAGGCCAGGCTTTGATACAACTGGAGAAATTGTTAGGGTGGGTCTTGTCATCAAAGCTGATAAATGGAACCAATCTTGATAGTGCTTGTATGGCTTCCTGAAAGTAAATGGAATAGACTCTAAGCAAGAAACCTAAATAATTAGAAAATTTGCAGACCTATAACCTCTCTGAGTTTCTCACCACGAGTCCGCTGTAGACATCTCAAAACAGAATCAATTAAAATTTAAATCATATTCCTGCATAGGTGCGTAAACCATATAATATGTATAAATGACTTCCCAGATTAAGTAGTGTACAAAGTTAATGATGTTCCTTTGATAGAAGGTGGTGGCATCTTTCCCATCCCCCATTGTTGCCTTCGTCATGGCTAGATAATCTATCAATTAGTCTAGGATTTCTAGTTGTTTTACTAATTAAAACGCCACTTGAAATATCCCGGTATTCTACCAATTCAAGCCTTTTCATTTTTATCATTAATCTGGGAGATAGCTTGCTTGCTGTGGACAAACCACTTAGCCAAATGGACGTCCCTTTCTAACAAAAAGGGGTTCCATGGGTCCTGAATTAGGGCTAGACTGAGCTCGGCATATACCATAATATCAGTGTTTATGCCTCCAGTCCCATGCCTCGTGTGCTGAATTGATCTACGGACCTGGGACTGAGGGAGTAAAATGTCCTCCGCATTTGAATTATGCTCTATATTGTCATCACTCAAATAGATAGTCAAATTGCAATCTGGGACCCATGGTCTAAGATCAGATTCTAGACAAAGTCCCTCTGATGACCATTAGGTCACCCCATTATTACAATTGCAGCTTGGTTTCCTGGTATACTTTCATCACATGTGAAACAGGTCAATCCGGGCAAGGTCTGGTCCACTGTGGTTGGGAGAGATAGCACCATGTCGAAATGTATTGATCAAGCTGCTTTTTATATGCAGATGCCTATTGATAGCTTCGCTGACAATATGTTCACTGTGTAGATTTTGAGATCATCTTGCTCCTATATAGTGTTTGAGTTTCAGCTCTCAACGTATCAGTTCTAGTTTGTTTAGGGTTGAGGGGATGAAACCATCACAAAGTAAGCACTAATACTATGATTCAAGTTTAAATACAAATTTCCTCTAAGCTTGAAATACAAAGGAGTTCTCGCCCTTGTACTAGTATAGTGGTATTGTAGACAGGTCACCTAATTTAAGTTGTCCGTATTGCAACTACGGCATTTCAAGATAATTATTACTGGCACCCAAAAAGACAGGTAAAAGATATTTGTGATTCTGAACTAGGATATGTTATGCCCAGGCCAGTAAGAAAATTCAAACTTAGACAGTATTTTTCCCAGGCCAATTTATGCCAACAATCACTCGCAAATCATAACTGTTTCTATAAGACAAAATCCTGACCTTTACCATATCTTTTGAGCTCGAAAATCAAAACTTCCCACTTTAGATTTTGCAAACCTTTTCAATTCTTACTCGTGCTAGATTTCAAATCTACCAGTTGTCCTTAGTCTTCGCTTGCTCTGCAAAGTATGGGTCTTGGCCTTTCAGATATGTTAAATTATGAGCCCGAAAGTTGGCTTTGTGCCTAAATAACCCTCAAAAATGATATTTCATTTCAAGTACTGCATAGAATTCGGCAAACTTGAGGCTCGAAAGTAGATATTGTGCCTGTCATTTCTATTAATATTTATTATATATCTGATCGCATCAAAGGACTTGATTGGGTGAATATACGGCTTAAAACATGTTTTGCCAATCCCAGGAATGATTTTTTTATAGTATTCCAGGTAGCAGCTGTCTTGGGGGATTTGACTGCACGAATTTACTCCTTGAAAGCAGATTTTGTGCCTATCCAATCCCCAATTTCAACCTTTATTATTATAGTGTTTAGCATGGCATCTATCTTGCCATGGGATATAATCTAAACTTGATGCTTGAATGGAAACATTGTTCCTAAGAATCTCGTGCTCAATAGTTTATATTGACAGTGTTGAGGGTAGTCCCTGCCTTGGTGGATATTATCCGCTAAATTTGCGCTTTAATACCAAATACTTTTTTTTCCCAACAAACCTCCGTGATCCAGATTGATTTTCCTACTCATCACGTATCTTAGCCCACGAGATACTGGAATTTTGCGGCAAGAGTTAAAGGTTGTTTCAACCAATCCCAATTTTCGGATTTTATTTTTATGGTACCTATAACGGTATGTGTCTTGGCTAGTACGATACCCAAAATTGGGTGCATAAAGGTGGATTTTATACCTAACCTAACCCTAGCGCAATAGTCTATTTCATTATATGTAGTGTACTTGGGTGTGTATCAGTGGGTGGAAGGCAGTAAATTTGCGGCTCAAGATCAATGGTTCCAATATACCTGATCATATCCAATTCTCTAGCAATAAAGTGTTGCTCTGGTATTAGCAGATGGGATGTGGGCAATATGCAGCTTAAAAGGTAGTTTTGTTTTTAGCTAAGCATCTCGTGCACCAATCATACTTTTTAAATATATCAATATTTCCCTGGCGGTTTGTAGCGTACTGCAGTCTGTATAGAAGAGAAGTTTTAACATACTAAAAACAAATGCAAGAGGTGTATCCTTTCAAGGTGTGAACATTTACCGTCCGGTTTGTGCAGTACAATGGCTTATAAAATGTATAAGTTTCTACCACCCTAATATATTCTTCTAAAAGGTGTACATAAGCACTAGTTTGCACCCTCTTTCGCCAGCCTTGATTCTCACAGTTTTGACCACACGCTCACACATCCATCAACAACAGTCCCTCTCACAACTCAGGCTCTTAGTGTCCTCAAACTATCTATAAAGCCCTTTACAACATCTTACTCATACTATTCTTCCCATATACGATATACACCCAAAAAAAGCCCATCCTCTACATATAGCACATTTACAAATTTGACATAAAACAATTGTCTGCACAGCTACCTTTCGACCTAGTCCTATATTTTGTATATTCACCACGCAATTCTTCCTCCTCCTACAACTGCCCTTCTGTATTCAAGGTATTATGTTCCAAGCCAACATACTCTTCATGCCAGTTTATTTTATCCATAAATATTAGAATGCCCCTCGCAACCCGCCTGACTCTGCGAACAAAAACCGCATATTTTCAAACCAGCCCTGCTTTGTCTTCTTTTAAATATCTTTTTTGCAATCAACTTTATTTATTTATTTACCGCCACCAGACCAGCATCCACAATGCCACGATGAGGCTCGCCCACCGCTTTGTATGATTAGAGGGCTAGGAAAATGACCAGGATATTGGGTCCAGAAAGAAAGTCTGGTGATTTCTAAACCCAGCCACCTTCAGTCTGGAATACTGTACTTAGCATAATGTGGTCATAGACCGGATGGAGCATGAGAGGATCCTGAGCTTCCTGAACTAGAGTCCTGGTCAATGGGCAAGGCTCCTGTCATATATGTTCATACTTGAGGCAATTATGAGATCAGGTAAGGCCCAATACTAGGGGAGAGACACTGCAATTGGCAGACATTTAACGGAATGTCTGAATAACTTGCTCAAGGATATTGCAAAGTAAATTTGACAATGGGTGAGAGCAATGATCCAGGCCAAGGCTTTTGCAACTCCTGTTCCCTCTGATGTTCCTACCAGAAATGATGGTAAGTTCCCTAAAAGTTGCAGTAGTTAACATATAATATATAGGCAAATATAAATCTTATAGGTATGGCCTACCCGCCCGTGGAGCACCGGTGGATCAATATGCGTAGTGCACCAGGGGATATAGATGCCTTCCGTGGTCCGTTCCTGCAAAAGGCTAACGCGATCACCAGACTATATCTAGTTGAAGACCCGCCGAGTGGTCTATGGGCTGGTACTGGTTGCACAGATTGTTGGGCACATGCTTGTCGCAAGTGACCGAGTCATAGCATACGGAGTTGGTTAAAATCAGCTCTTTGGCTCTACCTGGTTTGTCATCATTTAGTCCTTTATGATCGGCAAGAGCCATTGCAGATCTAACTGATGATTTTGATCCGTGCGAGCCACTGCATCCGCATCTGGTTGGGATTTAGCACCCTAAACGAAACACTGGACCTTCTGTACCGCTGTGACTCGCTATGAACAAGGAAGTTAAATCTGCCGTGTACGGCCTGTAGTTACTTACACGGAATAAGCGGGACATCTCGATTGTGCCAACAGTCATGGAGGAGGATGAGGAGGAGGAGGTTGAGGAAGGAGAACAGGGAGACAAACAGGATCAAGATAAGGACCAAGAGGGGGAGGCAAGTTAGGGAGAGAGCGGGTGTGAAGGATCTGCAGACAGTCAGTTTATTAGATTGAAGTCAGTGTAGTGGGGTAGATGGTAAGGGCAAGTATTGTTTGGCCAAGGTTGGGACAGGGGCTATTTCTGTTGCCTAGCGGTTTTGTTTTCGGATATATGAAAACTCGATTTTCGCAGTCATTTCCGCTTAGAATATCGCGTTTAGGATCTTTTTTTGTTTGTTCTTTTTCCTATCTTATACCCCTTAAGTTTATCCATAGCTGTGTAATAGATTAGTATATGAGAATCTAAACCTAATTTCTTACAGACTGCTGGGCAACCTTACCTGAAGTAGATTAGTGCGCTGAGCATAGCCCTTGCCTCCCTTCGATCTGCCTCTTCCTACGTTGTACACTGCATCTAATCCTGCTTATCTTAGAAATGCCCTAAATATGCTAAATAGTTTTGGTTCAACATCTACGAATGTAATGTGTCAAAAGGTTAATGACAATATGTGAATATGAAGAACTTTAAAGAAGTCATATAGACCTGTTCTGTCACCAAAATACAAACCTTTATAATACTGCTGCTGTTATCTGCAAATATAGTATTTTACCCACTTCAATCAATATTTGCCAACACTCCTCAATACAATTATCCCTCTATTGACATTATCACAAAGCCACATGAGTAACACCCCAACACTGGGAGACTGCGTCTTTCCCACCTGCATAAACATAAACACAAAGTGGTCTACTGAGGACGTATCCGGAAATGAGAATCAAAGTAAGTATAAGCTGCAACACCCACCACATTCCCTTGTCCTACTTCCAGTCGCTACGAGAGTCAGGTAAGATCAATCTCATGATTGACGGCATCATGATTTCAGATACAAGTGCATAATTATTGGCATGACGGAGCTCCAAGCTTGGAGGCAACCACTGATAGTCGGTATTCGCATGATGTGGAATATTAGGAATTTGGAAGTCACAGTGCAGAGAGTGAGGTGGTGGACTGATTAGAACTAGATGCGGATGATGAATACACGAAACCAAGTCCAGGTACAGAGATACGCATAACTGCGCAAAAGTGCCAATCTCAATGATTGACAATGGCAATGACTATTACCTAGAGCCCAAGATCAGAAAGGATTAAGAGTAGTCTTCCGGGACGGAAAATGCAAGGTCCATTAAGAGTTAGTCATTAACAAATATCTATACTGAATAGCAGATCAGCCTCAAGACCATATCTACCTGTAACACCATCCACAATATCAATTCATTAACGCCTGTGATCTCCTGAATTTAGCCATGCAGTCACAGTATATACCAGCAGCCGACAAAATATTGGTGTGGGGATTGAGCTTACCATTCATATCAAAGCCTGTCAGTTAATCTCGGACTGGACAATTTTCACAGATCAGTTTCCCACGAAAATTACGGTGACCAATTTGGTCTGGACATGTTGGAATGAGGCACGGCACGAACTAGGGTTTCACAGCTGTTCTGATTCTTCAACAAGCTTGAAAGTGTTGGTAGTTTTCAAAATCTAGAATAACTTAATATAATCGCTGCTGGCCAAGAATTAAACAGATTTGTGCAGACCATAGCTTATGTAGACCTTAGTATTTCCATGATACAAAGAAGTCTGTAACACAACTTGTTGAGCTTCATATGAAGGATCCAATAACTTGTGCACAAAGGGTATCATACTACCGGAGATAGCCTGGTTTAAGTTCCCGCCAAACTGGTATGCCGTACCCTAGCGGCCCTTTTTTCAAATTATTCCAGCCCGCAGCGTGACTAGATTTGCCTAACAATACTACAAGCGACATTCCCTTTTTGTTCATAGCCCCACAGACTCAAAGTATGATAATTGCACAATTTTATTCAGGCAAGTATAGAAGAAGTATAACTGATGACTGATCACTAGGAAAGCTTAACCTGCAGTATCAAAGCCTGGCTGGGGCCATATTGTATCAAGGGATGAAATGGTGGTAGTGTGGAATAATTGTTTAAAGTCAATTTCACGCACTGCAGTTCTTAAGGTAAAGATGAAAAACGTACACTTATGGAAGGTGGTAATTAGGTCAACGGAATGGAAAGGCTGCTGGAATGTAAGTTACCAACTGCAGCAAATACACTTTAGCTTTTCGAGATTCGAATCATCTATCACAAAGGAACGGATTGCTGGATAGAATAGCAAATGATGGCTAAAGACGTGTACGGAGGATCTATGGATATTCTGATAATCTTAATTCTTTACACCCGCTAGCCAAAAGGTTCCCTTGCATGGTAAATCATTTGTTAACCGCATCAACCTTGATTAGAATTAATACCCTGCCAGTCCTTGAAAATCTCTCAATACTGGTAAAGGTGATTCGCTATTAGCTTTCCTATAGTAGAAGATTAAGTTAATCAAGCTCTATATTACTCTGATTCTCCAAAAGCCTTGAGGAGGGGCTGCGACACCACCTACATAGATATTCGGTACTTAGAGTAACACTGGGCCACCATATGTAACCGGAGAACTCTGTAGGATAATAGATCCCAAGATTGCGACTACACTAAATTCTCAAAATAAAGTTTGGGCAAGGTTAAGGTTTAGATAATTGTATCAAAATGATAAAACCTAATATCATTAAGCAAGAGCTAGACACAATTCAAATTCTTCTTGTGAGGATTGATAGATATCAGAATACAGTGCCACTAGCGTTTGTTTAATTCGAATTATGAAGGACATCGACACCTATCTCTACAATGAACATCAATAAGTATCCTTCTCCACTCTGGGTTTATTAACGTGAAACTTTCTCCAAGTCAGCTTCAGAGGTCAGCCGATCGCTTATATAAGAAGAGTCCATCAATCCATTTCCTTTTCTGCAATACATCTCAATTATGTTTGTAGGAGTCAAAAACTATTTTATTGGAAGTCTTGTAAATAGTTTATGGTCAAGTCCCCATGGGCCTCTTTAAATCAGTGAAGACTCAGTAGCACAATTATAATTTCTTCTGTTTAAGTGAGATAATGATTTTTTCTACATGGTCAATCGGCAAATTTCCAAATAACTAGATGGATCTCCTGGCGACTGGCACTACTGTGTTGCTAGAATTGGTGCTACCCTTAGAAAATGATTTATTAACCACCTCAGCTGATACAAGACTATATATTCTCTCTGTCTAGTTATAATATCTCTCCTTATTGGTTTAGTTTTAGGGCTATAACTTTACCTATTGTAGAAGAGTTTATCGCGACAAACTTCCTACATTCCCAATGCTATGACTATTATTCCGAGTGGCTCCACACCTCCCATGTGGATATCAATTAACTAAAGCACCGTAAGAGTACTGCCAAGCGGCCATTCTAGCAACTTACCCAAATCCTCCATGGCCCACCCCTATATCTATCCTTGATACAGCATGTTATCACAAGGAGGACTGGGACGTATACGGTATAACATTACCACCTTAAATCACGCTAATTTTCTTAGGCTTTTTGTAACGGTTACCCTTTCCCAGTGGTGGCAAGGGGCGAATGTGAAAGCGGCAGGCCCCTCTTTCAACTTCCAAAACCTCCATCATTAGCCCAGTTTGACTGAATAGAGGTTTTACATTTCGCCTGATATTATATTGCTGTAACTATATGTCGACAATTTCATCCATCACTTCCAAGGTAAGATACCTGGTTTCAGTTACTGTGTAAATATCTGCTGTAGTGTAGGTAATGCCCCCTTGCATTATCAAGGGCTTCGGTGGAACTACTGTATTGTTTACACTTGTCTGAATCACCATTACAGACTTGGTTACGTGAAAGTAGGACACCTGGCAGCGTCTAAACTCCTCACAATATTTTCATAGAGCTTTTTTAGTTACCCTGTGTAAATGAGTTATCCTGCCTAACTTTGCTTACGGGTTATACACCCTAAATGGGTTACCCTACTTTACTGGAGCTGTGGGTTACCCAGTCTAGCTGAGTTACCCTACCTGATTGTTGATCAGGGTTACCCTGCCTAGCATGGTTCCCATACTCAACTAAGTACAACTGTACCTTTCTAAGCCTAGCTAACTGAGTTTGTCAAGGCACTGTACACATCTATGGTAGCATTCCACTCTCTTCCCTCTCGAGTCTTTAGAGGGACTCATGTGCGATACTCTATACCAACTAACATTTAGTAGTATAACACCGTATGCTGTCAAACCGACTACTTTCCTGTAGTAGGGCTACTCATACTACCCTATAAACCTTGTGGACCCTCTTTCTCACCTAAATATTACGATGTATACAGTTTTTTATGACTACATCTTCGGGCTCAGTGTTGTTAACCTTTTATCAACTGTTACCCTTTGCAACCTAACTTAATTGCGGTTTACCAACATGCTGCAAAGCAAGGACTGATGGATTTTATCATTTGTCTATTTAGGGTAATGTTGAAGTTAAGTTAACTTTAGGTTCAGGAGCCTATACAGGATCCCTAAGTTGGCTAACTTGACCATATCATGGCCGGCCTCTATTCGATATTTTGCATAATGTACATATATATCCATGGATGGTCCCTTAAAAATCCACTATTGTTACACTGGATTCCAGCATTATTTATGCTGTGATTATACCATCAAAGTATGGACGACGGGTCGTCTAATGCTTACCGCTATATTATAGGTACTTCTAGTTACTTGGCCATGCTAATTACACTGCCTCACCCTGATTGCAGCATTCATAGCCTAGCTTGGTTACCGTACCTGAATCAGGTAAAGGGTTACCCTGTCAAACTAGGTTAGCCTGACCAGGATGCTCACAGGGTTATCCAGTCTTACAGAGTAAGCCTACCAAACTAGGTACATTGCAACCTTCGTCTTTGTAGGACCTCTGGTTTCCATATACCATTTGTAGGTCAATGATACCGTTTATTGCTACGCCCATTAAGATCCGTGGTAGGGTGCAGATTTGCTAAGCTATACCAACTAATATGATCGCGTGTTATACACAAAGTTCAGCAAAGTCAGTAAATATAAGAGTCTTTCCAAGCTTGTGATTCAGAAGATTCTGCGTGAGCATCAGCCAGAAAGGATAACTCATTTTACTTGCTTCCATGTTTACACCGAATACAAGTCTTGTGTATTGCATTTCCCGATAGACCTTGTCTGAGTTCACGAGAGCGACTCAAGTTCTCTAGATATCGTATAATTGAACAATACTTCCTAAAGTTGCGATCTACACAACCACTACTACAGTTAGATTAAAACCCACTATAATGCCCCCTCATTATATAGAAGAATACTGAGAGGGAAATGGAAATCATTTTGTAAGTGAAGCATACACGATTCATCACCACTATGAAAATCTCTATCCCTCCTCTTTAAACTACCTACAGACTAAAGACATAGTGTCACAAATCGTGACTTAGCAATATGGAATGTTTCACATGACTCAAGATTTGTGAGATCATTTTTGATTATGATGTTTGATTTGATTTATTATTTCATGACTCACGATTGTGAGGTCATATGATGTTATGACTTTCGCACCTGACTACAAGTATGAGTAAGGGGTTTCACGCATGTGACGCGATTAGCGCACATGACCTTTTATGGAAATTGGATACTATGGGGATTGTATACTATGACTCAAATTGTGAGTCATAGGATGTTTGTTATACTATGACTCACACGGCAGTCATAAAAAAGAGGTGACTCATAGTAAAGTCAACAGAGTTAGGGTTGTGGGAAGAGTGCCTATATAAGGTGGGTCACGGACACAGATAGCTAGCTCTTCACGCAACCACCTAAGTCACTTCCTATGTTATACTTTTACTATTAGCTCAATCTATACTTTATTCTTATTACGACCTTCCGTTTATATCACCGACCGAATGGTGATTCGAGAAACGTATCGCTAAGGAGCAGTCGCACGGGCTAGGAGTGAAAGGACTCAGCGTTCCCTAGACGACATAAGGCTACGAGACCTGAAGAGAGGTAAGACGAGTGGTACGTATCGTTACCTGTTGCAGTTAAAGGAGATAGTATGCCTTGTCCGGCAGACTAAGGATAGGTTTGTAACATTTGGTTGCGTCTTTTGCGACACTTAACGAATACAAAACGGATTTACCTACAGATACAGAAGTATCAGACTTCAACGACCCACAGACTTTCCTAGGACTACAAGCGGAACTTGGATAAGCCTTAAGCGAGATATCGCAAGAAGGATCTCCAAGACCACCAAGCCCGGTCACCCCGGAAGCAAGATCAAGATCAGGGTCTGTCAGCTC
>QFET01011071.1:0-11029 GCA_003316355.1 Tuber calosporum | reverse complement strand
AGGGGCGAACGTGCGAGCCGCAAGGCGGTGTTGGACACGCCAAAATCACTCCAAACACCGTCTCTACCTATAGCCAACCGTTCAGGGATCACCTTAGCCGTGATAAGACTGAATGCCTCTTAGAGTCCTGTAACGTCCCTCAGTAATGGTATAGCGCCTGGGCTACAGTTGTGTTTAGTAGAGTTTTATCCAGACAAACTTGCGCTTATCCCCGACTCTCAGATAGCAATTCCGTGGGACCCCCATACCTCCCATAGGGATTATAGGCACCTAGAGTACCCTTGGAAGGCCATCTGATGTCAATACTAACAACTTTCCCAGGTCGGCCATCGCCCACCCCTATATATATCCTGCGGACAGCATCTGATCGGAAGGACGGCGTTGACGTATGTGGGGTTACGCTACCACCTTTGATTCCTCAGTTTTGTTAGACTTTTACCAACTGTCACCCTTTCCCACCTGTCGTAAGGGGCGAACGTGCGAGCCGCAAGGCGGTGTTGGACACGCCAAAATCACTCCAAACACCCTGGGGTACTTGTAGTAGGATTTCGCGTTTCGTGTAACGTTAGGGGAGGGTAACTTGAGGTCCACGATTTCTCCCTCAATCCCCAAGGTAGGGTAACTGGGCCCTATCATGGTGTAAATCGCTGCGGAAGTCTGTGTAATACCACTTTACGTTACCAGATGGTTCCGCATAACTCACCTATTGGTTACACGCAATTCCACGAGCTAGAAACACCTGGTTACACGAATGTAGCACGCCCGGCGGCGTCTACACTTCTTATCATGTTTTCCTAGGGCTTCCCAGTTACCCTGCCTAAGTGGTTACCCTGCCTAACTGAGGAGATGGGTTACCCTATCTAAAGGGTTACTATGCTTAACCACGCTTCCGGGTTACCCTACTCTAGAGGGTTACCCTGCTTGATTGTAGCTCCGGGTTACCCTGTCTAGCGGGGTTACCCTACCTAAGTGTGCACCAAGGTTACCCGGCCTTGCTGGGTTACCCTATCTAACTAGGTACCTAAGTACCCTTTCTTCATGAAAGGTACTTATGGTTGCTATGTTACTTTGCAGGTGTCTGGTACCATTCCTGTCCACGTCCTAGTAGGACCACTGGCTGGGCTGAGGTTCGGTAAGCTATACCAACTGATCTAGGGGTCGTTACACTACTCCCCTCTTCCATAAGTCTGTCCTCAGACTTAGTTTTCTTGTGTGGACTGATTTTCTCACACTTATCCCCCTTTCGCGTACTTTTCATACACGGTGATCCCTTGACTTAGCAGGATACCGGACATGTTAACTCAGCATTGCCTCGCCTGCGGTTCCTTCCAACATCTCGAACGGCTTCCATGAATTTTCTTCACTGCCATACCCTTCCCACGACACCAAGTATTCTACAAACCGGTGTGGGAATTTTACTTTCATACTTCCATACCAGCGGCTATCTACTATGGCTCTTACTATATAGCTGGGCTCCGAATCTACAATGTCAGGTTCTGGTATGGCTTTAGCAGGTCTGCCTACCAGATCCTCACGGTAAGGTTCCTGAAGTCCCACATTGAAGACCGGATTGATTGTCCACCTTGCTGGCAGCTGTAGCTCGTAAGCACGTGTCCGTATTCTCCTCTTAACTACAAAAGGTCCAAATCTCTTGTATTCTAGTTTCTCCATAGGTCGCTTAGTGCGAATGTTACGTCGGTCCAACATAACACGGTGTGCCTTCTTAGCTCTACCTTGGACTACATCCTCCAGGGTGACATACTCCAGTGATGGTAGACGCTTCTGGTCATGCCATTTCCACTGTCGTTCCTGGGCCCTTTGTAGTGTCTCTCGAATGTCTTGCCATGTACTCTCCCAATCCTCGACCACAAGTTCACTGTTTGGCTGTATACTTTGATGTTCAGACACGGCCCCGGACCAATTGGTCTGTGGCACAAACCTGTAGTTCGCCTCTAAGGGTGACAGCTTCGACGACTCGGATACTGACGTATTGTATGCATGCTCCTTTAAGGGTAGCAGTGCATCCCAATCGTCTTGCTGGTAGGAACAGTAACTTCTTAGATACTGTTCCAAGGTCTGATTAACCCTCTCAGTTTGCCCAGCTGTTTCCAGATGGAAGGCTGTAGATCCATTGATTTTGACTTGTAGTAGATCCATGAGACTCATCCAAAACTTGGATCAGAAACCGGTATCGCGATCAGAAATGATCGATTCTGTGAGCCCATGCAATCGCCAAATCTCCTTCAGAAATATGAGAGCAAGTTCCTTTATGGGCACCTCAGTTGCTAAAGGGATAAAGTGAGCCATCTTGGAGAATCTATCCACTATGACCCAAATCTTTGTATATCCCTCTGAGTTTGGTAGTGCCACAAAGAAGTCCATGGAAAGAGCATTCCATGGTCTCATCAGAACTTCGATAGGCTCAAGCAAACCAAACTTCTTATATCGGATCGTTTTGCTTCTTTGGAATACATCACAGGTCCGAACATATTCAGTGATGTTTTCCTCCATTCTTGGCCAGTAGAAGTTTGCCTTAACTCGTGCTATTGTCTTGTATGTTCCAAAGTGTCCAGCGATTAGTGAATCATGTTCTGCTTCCATGATTGTTTGCTTAAGCCCCTCGTCTTTCGCAACATACCACCCATTCTTGTAGGTGAGCAATTTCTTTTCAACATAGAAATGGGCATCCACAGTGTTACTTTTATTAACCGCTTTCTTCAGTACTACCAGGTACGCCTGATCTAGTTTCGCAGCAGCACGCAAGGCTGTCAGAAATCCAGACAGCAGGCGAAACCCTTGACAAGTAAGTAACATCTGTGTGTGCAGGAGGTCTCGTTCCTGCTGTATGTGCCACTGCCCAGGCCTAAAAAATGTCTGTGGTAGAGGATCACTCCCCCCTTCCGGGCGGTAGTCCCTACGCTGCGATAACGCATCTGACTTCTCATTAAGCCGCCCTTCTCGGTATACCACCTTGAAGTTAAACGGCTGTAGGAATTGCACCCAGCGGTGTTGCCTCCGGTTAAGGACCTTGGTACTATTAAAGTACTCCAGATTGTTGTGGTATGTATATACCACAATCTGGTCCTCCACCGAGCGCAATAGATGATCCCATTCCTTGAATGCCGCGATGATCGCCGTCATCTCTTTATCGTGAACATCGTAGTTCACCTCCGCAGGCAGGAACCTCCTACTGTGATAGGCCACTGGGTTCCATTTCTGGTCATCACATAATTGGGATAGCACAGCACCCAATGCGAAAACACTGGCGTCTGTCTCCAAATTAGTTGGACGTGAGCCATCAAAGTGTGTCAGAATGGGAGCAGTGGTGAACAACTCCTTTAGATGTTCAAATGACCGCTCACAAGCGGGCGACCACTCCTACTTTACATCCTTCTTGGTCAGATCCGTCAGAGGTTTTGCCACTTTACTAAACCCGTTGATGAATCGACGATAGAAGTTCGCAAAGCCCATAAAGCATTGAACGTCAGTTACGTTCTGAGGAGTCTTCCAAGCCTTGATCTCCTCTACCTTACGAGTCGTCATAGATATCCCATACTCAGATATCTTATACCCTAGGAATTCAACTTCCCTTTGGTAGAAGGTGGACTTCTTTATGCTAATGCAAAGACCTCCCTAGCGCAGTCTCTGCATTACCTGACGAACTAACGAA
Organism: Tuber calosporum; assembly: GCA_003316355.1. Classification (NCBI taxonomy): domain Eukaryota; kingdom Fungi; phylum Ascomycota; class Pezizomycetes; order Pezizales; family Tuberaceae; genus Tuber; species Tuber calosporum. The sequence goes on along the minus strand of QFET01011071.1, from coordinate 7,359 downwards.
ATATTTTCTTCAATTGTCTCTGACTATATCAAGATGTCATCCAAATAGGCTATGACTCCTGCATCAAGCATATCCCTGAATAGGCTATGGATCATACTCTGGGAGGTAGATGGTGCGTTGCATAGCCCAAACAGTATTACCGTATACTCGTACAGGCCATAACGACTCCTAAAGGCGGTTTTCCATTCTTCACCTGGTGCCATCCGGATGAGATAATAGCCATTTTTCATGTCCAGCTTAGTCAACACTATGGCTTTCCAGAGCCTATCTCGTAGCTCGTTCATCAAAGGCAAAGGATACTTGTTCTTAATAGTTATCTTATTAAGTCCTCGATAGTCGATACATAACTGAAGCGTTCCATCTAGCTTCGGCACAAAGAGGATAGGGGCTCCGGCGGACGACGTAGAACGCCGGATCCTCCCTTGTTCCTCCATTTCCCGGATGTAGTTATATAGTACATCTAAATCTTGCTTAGAGAGGGGGTATATGGGCCCTGATGGCGGTTTGGCCTCCGGCTCGAGTTCAATCCTGTGATCAAACTCAGTATGCCAGGGTAGGGAAGTTATATATTCTTGACTGAAAATATCTGCATAATCCCTATATTCTAGTAGTAGGCTGACGCTAATGTCCTTGCCATCTTCTCCAGTATATATTGCCATACGCAAAAGGTATATCTGACTACTATCCTCGGCTAGGAGTTCTTCACTAGTGATGAACTCCATTCGTCGCTTACCGACAAGACAGTTTGTCTTACAGTATTCTGAACGCCACTTCAGAATACCAGTTTCCCAGTCAATATCGGGATTGTGGTCCTTCAACCACGACATCGGAAGATAGCTCTCTACTTTGGTGTCCGGCATATCCGCAAGTTCGAACCTTATATCATTCACATGGTCGCCTATCTTCATTCTCACCGTCGTAGTGTAATATTCCCTGGACCCTGGAATCTGGTTGGCACTTGCATCAGAGATTGGTGTCTGATGTTTCTGATGGTTACATGGAAATTGGGCTTTCTAAACCCATGTGCTACTTAGCACGGTACCCGTAGCACGACTGTCCAACAGAAGTAAGGCTTCCTTACTATTTCTATACTTCTTGAAATTCCAGTCCAAGCGGACTTTCACGTGTATTGACCTAGTGTGGGGCGGCTGGCCAACTAGCCTTGGCCGCTTAGCGGGTCTTTCTTCGCTAATAGGTTTTGTTCGCTTAAGTGTCATAATGTATCACTCGTTATATAATAAAGTTTGGGTGTTTACTATCACGCCTGCGAGATCCCGGGTATTTAACCCTCCTCAGGTAAACTTGTAAATAAGTTCAATTGTTTAATCAAGTCCTGCCTGATTGATATACATAAGTGAAACAAAGCCAATGAAACCAGACCATCTCTATCGGTCTTCCCCAAAGAAAGCAAACAACAAATGAAATAAGAAATAAACCCTCGCAAAACCTTAACAAAAGAAAACCCGTAATCCCACCGTGTCCTGACAGTGGCGGATCAGCCTTATTCTTTTGTAAAGGTGAGGGGACTCACCTAGTCCAATTTCCCTTTCCTTCTACCTTTTCCTCCGCGCCTTAATCCAAGGAGTGGTAGTCAGCTTTCTGGTTTCTCAGACAGTGCCTAAAGGGCTTACCTAATTACTTCCATGAATGTCAACCTCCAAAATCGGAGGCGAGCCGCGGACCTCGATAACCCTTTTGACAACAGGGGGTGGAGCCTCAATGCGACGGTGTTTAGATACCGTAGGTGCTAAATGCTCAGCCTCTGAAGCACACCGCTTGCGTGAGAGTTTGATTGATTGCAGTACGGGTTCGGGAGCAGTACACTGTTTCCAAAAGTGACTCTCGGTTCCAGACCGCGAACATTACTTTAACCGATGGCGTTTGTCAATCAGAGTAGTCAGAATATTCCTATGTTTGATATCATAGTCTGATATCTTAACCCGGGAGGGTTGGCCGTGCTAGCTTCAGGCAGGGGATTTTGGTTCCCAAGGCCTCGCTCCTTCTTTCGTTGTCCCTTCGCGACCGCGGACCTGTCATCTCCACGCTCGTGGGTGGTAGGCTTTTCCTTAACAACCGTTCTGTTGAAGGATGCAACGTCTTCCGGCTGATGACCGGTGTTGCGAAGCAGGTTTAGGTAATCGATGTATGCTTGCGGGTGTGGAGTTTTCAGTCTCCAAGCATTTCGCAATTCAGCGGTCATGCCAATGCGAGCCTTGTCCTTCACTACTACCGCGTCATAATGCAACTTACTGGCTAAGCGAATGAGTTCATCGACAAGTTGGTCCACCTTTCCTGGTTTCATAGCCAAACCATTCCACTCAGGAAGAGCACAATCCCGATCTGAGTGACCGCCGAAACTGGACTCTAGGCGTTTTCGGAAGCCTGCCCAAGTGCGCAATTCATTGCCTGGGTTAAAGGTCACTCCTGCCCGTTGAGCGGCATCCTGGCTAATGTGCACATAGATGCTGTTGTACCATTTCTTTGCAGCCCCTTCAAGAAGCGCGATGATCAGGTTCACTTTATTCACATCAGACAGCTTACAGTGTCGATAGTAGTCAAACCAGATCTCCGCATCCTGGATGAATCACTGTGTGTCAAATGGGTCTCCATTGAACCCCTTGATCCCTAACTTCTCGGGCGTCTTCTGCTGAGTATGGGATTTCTTGTTGGATCTTCGAAGAAAGTCCGTCAAGGCTTGACACCACTCATCATACCGTCGCTTCTTAGCCTCATTCCACCGCGACTTATGTCGACCCAAAAATCTGCTGAGATCAGGGAGGGAGGAGGAGGATTCGTCGCTACTACTCGGGAAGTCGGAATCACCCGTTTCTCCTGCTTCGCTAACGTTTCCACCACCTGGTGGTTTGCTACCACCACCTCTACCAGTGTTTCAACTGCGGAGTCCCAATGGTTCCTCATATCCGCTAAAGCGGTTCTCCGAGCTTTCGTGACTGACTTCTGGGAGAGAAGCTTGCGGAGGGGAAAACAGTCTTGTGGGAGGTGCGTGGGATGCAGGACCTTTAGCAGCAAGGACCTTATCCTCTCCCCTCTGAACTAACTGTTGGAAGCGGGGACAGGCTCCAACATCCGTATGGTCTTCCGAACTACAGAAACGACAATGGGTCTTTTTCAACTTCAGAGTTTGGGATTTTGCAATATCGGTTCACTGGTCCCTTTCGTACATAGCGGGCTATGGTGAAATGCGATATTCCCATCAGGCCTTCCCTCGAACCTTCAAGTAGGAATACAATAAGCCATAGCCGACTGCGCTTCTACCCCTGGAAACCCAGTCCTCCTAGCGCTGCCCGTGGGTTTGGCAGGAGCCGGCGGTGCTGTCTGAGGACAAGCGGTGCCGGATTTTATGGTAAAGCTGGCAAGGGAGTTGCCTCTGCCACCGCATATGGTCGCTCAGCTTCTAAAACTATAGTTGGCGTTGATGGCTCAGATAGAAGGGCTGCAACGGCGGTCGTAGTTTTAAGTTTTACGGGTCTCTTGTCCTTTGTTACCCCTGTGAGGCATGAAGACCTCTGCACCGTGCCTGAGCCAGAAGGGCTTGGAGATCGGCTGGCTAGGCGGGCTTCAACAGCGAGGGCAAAAGGTGATACCCGTGATGTGCCTGGAGTGAGGCCAAGTCCCAAAGCTTACCTAGCATGTGGCGTTAAATGCTCATACCATGTAACATTTGCCATGGCGTCCGCAAAGTGCAGGGCAAAGCTGATAGGTCCTGTCCGGACAAGGGGTAGCGGAGGAGCTTGCTCCATAATCACATCATATTCGGAATCAATGCTGCTTCCTTGACTCACAGCCCACTCGAGGGCCTTTAGGCGACCCTTCAGCGCTTGCGCTGTCATGACCTGCTGGTGATAGGCATCTTGGACCTTCTTTACCCAGTCGGTGGCCATGTTGACCATTTTCTCTTGAAAATAGGTCTGCTTTGCCTCCACAAAGCATTCGAGTTGGGACTGTGCTTCCACGAACCTACGGCCTACTTCATATAGGATGTAATTCTCAAAGACTTCGTGGGTAAAACGTTCAAAAGTAACCCCTTCAGGGACCGCCTCAGGTACCATCACGCAGGGATTGTGAGTGATAGATTCCGTGAGTACCCTAGGATGGGGGACCACCATGGTCTGACATTCCTCAGGTACCTGAATGGGTGCCGCTTCAATCAACTTTGTAACCGCCTCCCAACCCAGGCCCCTTAGGTCTGCGATAACATCGTAGTTCAAGAGGGGACCTGGTGTGGGAGGGACCGTAGTCCGTTGTGAACGTGTAAGAGACATTTCAGACATAATAGTTTCCACCCTGTGCTACTTGTTCCTGACAAGGTTACTAGTACTTGTAAATGTCAGAAAGGGGTCTCGAGGAGCAACAATTCTCAGGAGAAAGTTAAGCGAAGAGCTTAACGATATACTATAACGGGGGCACCCTATAGGAAGATGGATCCTGTAACGCCTCCATGGGTGTATCAGGCACCCAAAGGGATACGTCTCGGTAAGGTTAACGATAGTAACTCAGATCCCAAACTGTCGGGACTTCAAGTGAGTATTACTACCGGAGATCTCGATAAGTTGTTTAACAGCCGTCGATTACTATATCGCCAGCTTCGCTAAGTCCTAGACTTAATTGTTGTGGTTTCGTGTGAACTGAAAAGAAGTAACTGCTCAACCAAGTATATTGAACTCTGTCCGTCGAAGTCTGCCCTATCTAAACTCCAGAGGGGCAGTCTTAAATACATGATCTCACTTTTTCCAAAGCTTTCCATATCCTTCCATTTGATTTCCAATCAACGGATATAACCAAGCTCCGCTTGTAAAGTCCTCCAATAAAACAAATGCCTCATGCACCTAAACGGTACAACAAACAAAACATGTATCATCCCGATACATCAAACCAATCATAAAACATATCGGGTGTCAGCCTGATACACGAAACCCAACATAAAACAAACTAAGTATCAAACGATACTTGAAACTAATAACAAAACAAACTAAGTATCAAACGATACTTGAAACCAAAATAAACTAACCCCTTACTAGCCCTGCTAGTTTCCGTTAGCCTTGTCAGCCTTAATCATTGTAACCTATACGGGTTACACCCCGGAAATAAAACAACTGTTTCCAAAAAACAAAACCTAAAAACAATCTTTCAAACATCAATACCTAATCAAAACCAAGTTTTGATAACCTCGCCATCATCCGAGACTCCAGAGTCGTCATAGTCGCTCTCCAAGTAGGGTTTCCAAAATCCATCATCCACCTTTCCTTCATCAGCGAACTCACCATATACTGGTGTCTTTGGCGTGAATCCGATCTCGATATATCCAGTAATGATAGGAAACTTGTCGCCCGGGCAATTATCTGTCCACCATTCTTGCACAAGTTTCATAGCATTCTCCAATCCTTCGACAGGCTCCCAGCTATTCTCAGAATCTGCATAACCTTTCCATTTAATAAGGAACTGGTCTCGTCCATAGTGCTGGCGGTGGTCCAACACTTGTTCAACTTCCCATTCCGGTACTTCTTCAATGAGGATTGGCGCTGGTTTCGCATGGGCTCTGTCAGGGAACCTCTCATTATCGTTCTCCATGAACCTCTTAACTGTAGAGCAATGAAATACCCCTTCCTTGCGGCGGTAAATTCTAGCGTCCATCTTAACAGTATAGTTCTGTGTGTAGGAGTCGTATTCCAACACCTCAAAGTGTCCTCGCCATCTGGGTTCCAGTTTCTTGCTTCTACCAGATTCTGTAGCGAACAGGTCCCCCCAAACTAACAATCGTTCGCCCACATCAATGGGTTTGTGGGTGGTCCTTCTCCTTGCTGCCATCCTGGTACTCCTGAATCTCGCCATCTTGACGGATTAGTAGGCCTCGTTTCGCAATTCCTGGTGTCTGTTTAGGAAGTCATCGGAGGCAGGCACCTGAGTGTTTCTGACTCGGATAGTCGACAGCATAGGGTAATCTCGTCCATACACTGCTTTGTATGGTGACATATTCAAGACATCGGATTGTCCTGCATTTTCGTAGGCTGCTAACTCGGGAAGCGCAAGTAACCAGTTGTTCTGGCGCTTGTTAACAACATTCCTCAAGCCGGTTTTAAGTTCCCTAATTTTTCTCTCAACCTGACCATTGGTTTCGTGGTGTCCCGGTACTCCCTTGATGTGCTCAATCCCTAAAGACTTCATGCTTTGGGCCCAAAATCGTGATGTAAAACGTGGATCAGCGTCGCTGACGATAGAAGAAGGTACCCCATGGGGTGTGAAGATATGGTGTCGAAGGAGCGTGAGGGTTTCGACAGCCTAGCAGTCAGAGTGTGTAGGGATGAACCAGGTAAACCCCACTGCCCTGTCAATAACTACCAGAACAGTATCGTAACTGCTCTTTCCAGACTTGTTGAATGGTCCGGCAAAGTCGATAGCATATGAGGTGAATATCTTGGAGGGTACTGGCATAGACTGTGCCTTTCCTTCAGGTAGCTTGTTGCGTTCCTTATTCCTTTGGCATAAATCTCATTGGCAAATATAGTCTCGAAAATCCTTCCTCATCTCGGGCCAGAATCTGTATTCTGTAGCATAGCGTAGGTTCCTTTCTGCGCTATGGTGTCCTCTGTTGTGAATCTCCTCAATAACAATCTCCCTGAGTGTCATTCCATTCACTGCATGTCCCTTAGGTATGTATAGGCAATCTTGACCACCCCTGGTCGTTGCATATATTAGTCCATCGCCGATCCTATAGTGGGATAGCTTGCCACCTCTTCCGGTGTTGCTAGCGTCGGAGGCTTGTTTGTACAGGTCGTCGTTCCTGTAGGCTTCCACCATTTGTCTTCTCCATTGGCTACTCATCTCTGCCACGACTGCTACCGTGTCCCGTTCATCCTGTACTCGCTCCAGGCGTGGTACTTCCTCCTCTTCGTCCTCGTACAGCTCGTAGAGGGTACGCTGGTGGTGAGGGAGGGTTGGTGGCTCGATGACGGGTATAAGCCTTGGTTGGCTAAGTGCCGCATTGGAGTAGAGGGGCCGCTTAGGCTCCTTTGGTAGTTGTTGGTAAGGACTATCCTGGTCCTGATACTCTGAACTCATGTCTCCCAGTTGTTCGTTCAAACGTCGTCTGATAGCATCCAGGTCCAATACCGGTCGTGGAGGTAGCAGGATGCTATTCCTTTCTTCGTAGGTAGAGACTAGCTCAGGTAGAACTATCTTGTCTCTAAGTTTCTTGTCCTCATGGATGGTACACTGACGATCGTAGCATGCGCTCCAGTGCATGGCCGCATGATTTCTCTCATCATCGCTAATCTCTAGGGTAACTCGGTCTCCCCAATCGTTTCCTGCCCTGATAGAGCAGTCTGAGTTATCCGATGAAAG